>UESW01004489.1:131302-357980 GCA_900491605.1 Calamus simplicifolius
AGAACTTTATCTTAAAACAAAATATAAAAATAAATTAAAAAAACTTATTTTTTAATTCAATTTATCAAACACTTCATGCAGAGGATAACAATATTTATCCTTTAAGTTACATAATTGTATTTAATGATTAAATCATGCGAACTTTTAAAATCAATGTATACAACATTACTATTTAAAATATAGGATTTATTTATAAATTAAGAATGATGTCATAGGATGACTTGTTAAAGGTATTTGAAAATGTTGGTAATCAATGCTCAAGTCTTCTAATCTTTCTTCAATGGAATCGAAGGGTCACTTATTTATAGGCAACAGGTGATTATTTTTTGACCAATTTAATCCAGCATTGCCATTTATTTTACCTTTTCTCTTATATATATATATATATATATATATATATATTCATTCAAGTATGGAAGGGTAAAGTCCTTAGGCATCCCTTTTGGTTAATAATTAAAAAAAAAATTTATACTCGTACGAGGATAATGTGATGGTCCGTATGTAATATTATATATATTATTTTTCCTCTGGATCATTAAGAAATGAAAGAAGACTTTTGCTATCGGCCATGTCATCCATTGCGGCCAAGAAGAAGGTCTTAAAAAAATAAATAAAAGGAAAAAAGTCTTGTCTACGTTCCCACTAGCATTTTTCAAACTCAAAAGTCTGAAATTCAAATCCTTCTTTTTTTAAAAAATATAAATTACACATGTTCTGAACGCATGATTCCTAAACAGCCATTGATACTGAAACAATACCACTTCTCAATCCGCGAGATACTTTATAATTAATACCTATTTTTTAAATAAAAAATATTTAAATAATTTAGCTCTAACTCAAGACAGGGAGATAGAAAGGGTAGCCAGCTAATGTTGGGAGCTTGTTTTTATTATTGGAGATGGGCTTCACCTCATGTGATCGCGTTCAACGTTTCCTTCTAAATTTATTTTTTAAAAAAAATCTAAAGTCCACGCGACCATAAAGTTGCATCCAATAAATTAAACAAGAGAAATATGTCTGGCCCTAATTAAAATTCTAAAGAAAAATTGATGGCTAACCCTTTGTTAGATCAAATTATAACTTTTAATTTTTATCATCAACAACCACATAATACTAGCTTCATCCATTGTACTAATTTTTTTTTAATTTTTAATCTTTCTTACAGTGCACAGTGTAGTGAAAAGATAATTATTATTTTTGTATTATATGTAATTATCTTTACATTACACATAATTTTTTTTACTGTACATAATAAATATAAATGAATACATAGTTATGATGCAATGATAAGAAACAAAAATGACATTATAGTCTTTTTTTTTTTCTGAATTAATAGGGGCCGATTTGAATTGAAAGTATCTATAAAATAGAATCAAAATTTTAAAATTATTTTACAAAACAATTCAACTACTATTATAGCTTGGATTAATGGTTCATTGGATAGTATTGAATGCTATCCAATAAATTTATAGGGAAGTAAATCAAGTAACTAATTTTTTAGTCAATTGAACAACATCAATAAGAAAAAAAAAAATTATTGGATAGTATTTTTTTTCTTGCATGCATTGTACGAGGCCTTGCTTACCCCTTAGGTAGTGTTTGAAATAGGGATAAGAGGGGATATCCGGGGATATCCCTTCTTATTCCCAAAAGCCATAACTATAAAGGATAGCTGGGAATAAAGTTAACCAAAGGGATATCCCATGATTAATCATGATTAACCATAGGATATCCCCTCAACTTATTCCCTAGAAAATGTAGGAATAGCTGGTTATCCCTCCAAATAAGAGTAAAAAAAAGTTATCATATGGATTTACCTTTTTGCATTTGATATGATCAATGGAATAGCCAAGGGATATCCCTAGGGATAGTCCGGAGATAAACTCTATCCCGTAGACTTATCCATGATAATATTTTTTCTATCAAACACTACCTTAGTTTTGTTATCAAAAACATAAAAAATAAAAATACCAAATATTAATTTGCTGAGATACAGGGGCAAATTAGACCAACAAATTCTACAGCACCTTTCATGCCCCAGGCCCATCTCTTTCCCTCTACCGTGTGCTTGGAATTCCTGGCACCTTTCCTTGTCATCGTCTCTTTTACGTTAGATAACATACCAGCATCTGATAACATCATCATGAAGAATATATAACACCAAATTGTAGAAGCTAAGCAATCTCTCACCGAGAAGAAGTTGCACCACCGGACCGTTGAAGAGGATTCTTTTTTAACAACCCAACCTCCGTTTGGTCTCCTCCTCACCTTCTTCCTCTCCCTTCTCCTCTAAGACTCCCCCCTCCTCCCCCTTCTCCCATCGCCCAGAGAAAGAAGAACGCCAGCAGCAAAGATGGCAAGCCTCGGAGGGTGGCTCGCCACCTTTTCAGTCCTCTTGGCTGCGGCGATGGGCTCGGTATCCGGCCGATTCATCGTCGAGAAGAACAACGTCAGGGTGCTGTCGCCGGAGAACCTCCGGGGCCACCATGACGCCGCCATCGCCAACTTCGGCGTGCCGGACTACGGCGGCACCCTCACCGGCGCCATCGTGTACCCTGACAAGGGGGTTAAGGGCTGCAACGCCTTTGACAAAACCTTCAAGTCCTCCAAGACTAAACGGCCAGTGATTTCCTCCTCGACCGCGGAGGTAATAGAATAATTCTTCGAAATTCGACTCATATCTAATAATTAATATTTGGCAGGCTTAGTTTTAATGTTTGTCTGTTGATATGATGTGAACTATTTACTCTATCCTTTTTAGTTACTATTTTTGCTCTGTTTTTTTTCTTGGGTAAGAATTATAATAGCTCGGTTGTAAGAAGATGTTGGCATGTACGTTATATTGGGTAGTTTAGATCTAGTATTCATGATCAGCGTTGACTTTTTGATTGTTAAGTCTTTGTTTCCTTCGAATTTCTATTAGTTTAGAAATCTTAGATTTGTCTTGGAATTTGTGGATTAATTTGCTACTTAATATGTGATGGTGGTCAATAAAGATGTTAATAGGGGGTTTTGCTGCTACTTTAGTCTTTTAGATTTCTCAATTCTCTGCATGTAAGTTTAACGGGAATAAGTCATACATGGTGTTTAAATCTGTGAAATTTGGAATATTTTTCACTGAATTTTCAGCTCTTGATAGCTGAATGTTTTCCTATTTGGCTTGATTTCAGAATAAAATTTGCCAAGCCCTCCCACCCCTCCCCCCCCCCCAAAAAAAAAAAATCTCAAAAATAGAAGTAATAAAATACAAATAGCAGTAGCATGTTTCATCTTTCAATTCAAAGCTATAGAATTTTTCTCCCCCTTAAATCTATGGGAGGAAAGAAACTTTCACCAGTGTTTTGCAGTAGTTTGTGCCGTTTTAGCTATATCAATGGAGATGAACTGGATTAGATGGTGCAGCTCTTCTTCCTTTTTCTTGATGGAACTCTTATTTTTATTGACAAGCCAAACTTTCTTTTATTCTAAGCAAAGCTTAAATCAGATATCTTGACAAGTGGGACTTAACCTTCTCGTCACCTTCTCTAGAATGCTACTTTGCTTTGAAGGCATGGAATGGCCAGAAGGCTGGTGCTGCTGCTGTGCTCATTGCTGACAACATTGATGAGCCTTTGCTTACCATGGACACCCCTGAAGCTCAAGGAGACAACGAGTATGTGGAGAAGCTCACCATTCCCTCTGCTCTTGTCGACCGAGCCTTTGGCGACGCCCTTAAGAAGGCTTCTGAAAAGGGGGATGGGGAGATTGTGGTTAAGCTGGACTGGAGAGAATCCATGCCTCACCCCGACAACAGGGTCGAGTATGAGTTTTGGACTAACAGCAATGATGAGTGTGGCCCTCGCTGTGAAGAACAGATGAACTTTGTTAAGAACTTCAAGGGTCATGCTCAGCTTCTTGAGAAGGGAGGCTTCACTCAGTTTACACCTCACTACATAACCTGGTATTGCCCTGAGCCATTCATACATAGCAGGCAATGCAAATCTCAGTGCATAAACAATGGGAAATACTGTGCTCCTGACCCAGAGCAAGACTTTGGTGAGGGGTATGATGGAAAGGATGTTGTGTATGAGAACTTGAGGCAGCTTTGTGTTCATAGAGTGGCAAATGAGACTGGCCGGCCATGGGTTTGGTGGGATTTTGTGACAGATTATCATGTCAGATGTTCGATGAAGGATAAGAGATATAGCAAGGACTGTGCTGAGAAAGTTGTTCAATCTCTTGGTAAGCAGTGAATAAAATGTTCATAGATCCTTTTACAAAATATTTTTCCTTATTCTATATGGTTTCAATGCGATGCATTAGGTTTGCCTCTGGACAGAATTTCAAAATGCATGGGTGACCCTGAAGCTGATGTTGAGAATGAAGTCCTAAGGAGAGAGCAAGAGGTCCAGGTATTTTGAATTGAAAATTGTATATTTTTTTATACATCCACCAATAAGAGGTCTTTGCAACTTACAGAATTAATTATATGATCATGAATGAAACATCTGCAAGCATTGCTGCAATTCTAAACAATTTCTGTGTTCTAGGTCGGTCATGGCTCTCGTGGAGATGTTACCATCTTGCCTACCCTGGTTATAAACAATGTTCAGTATCGAGGTTTGTTACAAGGCCTTTTTGTTCAGTCTACTATGACTTTGCCAAGGTGTATATATTGTGGCTGCACAGTCTGCTTAGTGTTCTATGTTCTCTCACAATTGTGTTAAAAAGAGAATATCAGTGCAGCCTTTTATGGAAATGCTGTTCTTAAATCAAACAAAGCATGGAGTGGAGTAATTTATTTATTTATTTAGGCTTGGAGCTCAACTTGAGAGTGTTCTGTACATCTATAGGTCCTGCAAAATTAAATGGTTCATAACAAATTTTCTCCTTAATAATCCAATGGCGGATTGATATGAATTATAATGTATGATAATGCAATAGGAAAAGTTGCAACTAACTATCTCCAAATCATACTGTAATTTTCTGTTTTTGTTTCCAGCTTTTTCCACTTGGTTTCTTTCATAGTTAACTACTTCATCTGTTCAGCAGGTTTATCATTCTGAGCATTTGATGAACTTAATCTTTCCATATTAAGAACTCTCTCATATCCTTATGATATTATTTTTTCCTGCAGGAATTTTGGAGAGGTCTGCTGTGCTGAAGGCAGTATGTGCGGGGTTCAAAGAGTCAACTGAGCCTCCTGTTTGCTTGAGTGGAGGTTTACATCAGGCCTAGTCTCCTTCTAGTGAACATTGTCTGTGCAAACCTCTTCTCTGATATACTTACGAGGTTGTTTCTGATTTATTTCTTCCCCCAGATATTGAGACAAACCAGTGCCTTGAATCCAATGGCGGATGTTGGCAGGACTTAAAATCAAACATAACTGCTTGCCAGGTATTTTCTTGTGTGGGCGCTAGCTAGTATAGCTTTCTGTGCTTTATAAAGAGCTACCCTGTGATAAGTCCACAAATTAGCGAGCAATTTGTTTGGCCTTTAATTAAGCTGTAATAATGTCTCTCTCTACAGGACACTTTCAGGGGCAGAATCTGTAAATGCCCGACGGTTAATGGTATTCGGTATGATGGTGATGGTTATACTTCCTGCAAAGGTACTTCTTAACACATTCCTCTGTTACCATCACTGTTTAGTTATAGAAGACCATTTTTTATCATTTTCTGTGGACTTTATAGCATTAGATTTTGAGAGGTATTCTGAAATTAAAGGTTATACGATCTTAAATACATGGGCAATGGAAACTTCTAGGGCCAAGTATATTACTGTGTGACCTCATGGTTGGTTTGTGACCAGGGCATCTGTATAGAGAATGAATTAAGATTATTTTTAGTTCTTTCACTTTTCAAGTGAACATGATCAGCCTTTTCTTGGCTTTCAAACATATTTATTTCAATAATTTCCATGTCCAGTAACACGAATAAGATTAATGTTCAGAAAGATTTACGTGGTTCAGTTATGTTTGTTATCTTAAGCTCTGAAACTATATGTACTGGAAAAGAATTAAGCAACGGATTAACTACATGATGGAGAAATATTGTGAAAGGCTTTGTCGATGACCACAGCCCCAATTCAACCTCAAGTACAAAGAGATATATGGCAAGGCGATCCCAAAATACAATATTGTTTTTACTGAAATTTTATTGTCTTTCTTTATCTGAAAAAAGAAAACCACACCTTTATGAATATAAATGTGGGATTTAGTTTACGACCTGATATATTTAAATGAAAAAATGGCTAAGAGTTAATCAAATGTGAACAGTAGTGCAACTGATACCCTGATCGTGCCACCAATACTTCTCACATCTTAAAGGTCAACCATATGTAACCATTCTTCCCAATTTATTCAAATGCAGAATTAGAATATTGTGCTTTTAGACCCATAAAACAACTGATTGAAATAAACTCTTTTCTTTTGTTTCTTACTAGAATATAAATTTTTTTTTGACTGTGAGCATGTTGAGACACAAAATAAAGAAGGTTAGTCATTCTAATAACATATTTGTGATCATCAAGCACCAATTAGACCCATAAAACAACTGATTGAAATAAACTCTTTTCTTTTGTTTCTTACTAGAACATATTTTTTTTTTTTTTTTTTTTGACTGTGAGCATGTTGAGACACAAAATAAAGAAGGCTTAGTCATTCCAATAACATATTTGTGATCATCAAGCACCAATATATGTTACAAAGAAGATGACATGACTGACTAATTATTTGAATCACTCCTTACTTATTTTTTCATTTTAAATCATGTAGATTCCCTCCTTTGTTACACTTGAGGAGAATGAACAAATAATGCTCGAGGAAAATGAACAATTAGCATGAAGAGTAACTATTTGAGAAGATTATATCAATTCACAAGTATCTTCATGAACAACTAACATGAACAGTAACTGATTGCATATATTCTTTATTAAATGAGAGATGCTTTGTTGCATGGTTCACCGTCTCGATATTGAGGGGTGTACCGGTACATAGTATTGGTATGCCTGGTATGCTAGATAGAAGGGTGTACCGAGTGTCAAGACACCTCTCATATCGGTACTTACAGTACTGGTATGGTACAGTATGCTTTGTACGGTAGCATACATTGATACAACATAACATGCTTGGTTGCATTGTGACCAATAGATGCCTTAGAAACTTCTTGCAAAAATGACAAAACCTGCGTCACTAGATGATTCAAAATGTTGGTCATAAAGATTACCTAAGCAAAGAAGATGAATATTATAAAGATTACAATGTTAGAATGCAATGACAACCAGAGATTCCGAAGTTTATACTAAAGATATAAAGAATTAAGAAAGATGAAAGTGGATGGGCTGCCAAAGAGGAAAGGAGAAATGGTGAGAAGGAATTTGAAGTAGCTCACATTAACCCTAGATGCAACTTTTGATACGAATTATTCACAACTAAGTATTTATAAATAAAGCTGATATTAAATGTTTGGTACCAGGATTCATGGCCAAGGTTATGATATTATATTTTTTTTTGGCTCCATTATGATGATGGTAAAACAATCAATGTAACTTTGAGTATAACATGAGATGATGATCAGAAGTTTTTGGTTGGATTTTTACTTTAAAAGAGAACAATTCCTTAGCTAAGCGGAATAATTTGACTCAATCAATTTCATTTAAGATACTTTATCACCTGCCATTATTTTTACATTTCCACTTGATCAAGTGTAAGCTAATTCACGATGGCACTAGGTTTAATGAAATTCACAGAATACTCTTGGTTCATGTTAAACTATATAGCTTTTCCAAAAAAAATTTCTTAAGATGCAGTCTGAAAAACATTGATAATAGTCATGTAGGGAAAAATAGGTAGGCTATATTAGTAATCACGAGTGGGTGGTGGGGAGGAGGTTTTTGGACTGATGAGCTCAAACAACAATTGGACAATGAGCCACCACCTTGACTTGCATATGACAATCAGTTTGTGGAGGCATATATCCCAAGGCAACCACTTAAAACTCCCATATCATGCCCAGCTCAGACCGAGGGCATGCACTTTCTTAGAAAAGAAATGTCAGAAAGGAAGTATAGTTTATTAACTCTGTTATTAGTTTAATAATATTGAAACATAAAGTGGATAAATTTGGGTACACTGATGGTTGCACCAGTGTTGCAAGTTGAAGGATGAATCGAATAATTCCACCAATCTTGCCAAAGTAAGGTTAAGAAAACAAATCTTGAGTTTTGATTTATTTACTATCATCATTACTTAACACTAAAAGCTGTTGGAAAAAAATTACCATAAATCCAAAAATATTTTCAAAAATCATGTTTGAAAATTAATTTTAAAACTTTTGAAATTCTTGAAAATCAAGGAATTTATAAGAATGGTAGACATGCTTGGACCAAAGGCGTGGTAGGCATTATCCCAAGAGAAAATCACACATCTCGTGCAAGTACTTGAGGATGCTCCAAAAGTACAACAAATCTCGACTTTGTTGGAATAACTTTCAAGTGCAACGTGAAGACATGTAAGTATAGGCTTGATGACTCCATTAATTCTTAAAATAAACTTATAGAAAAGGTGGGAATCGGATTGTTGAATAATGGGGAAAGAATCTAGCTAAAATAGAGAAAAATACGAAGGGAAGCTTCACAGGAATAGGAGTAAGGGAATAAACACTTAGGTGGTGTTTAGTTGCTATGCGTTTCCATGAGAATATGACTTTTTTGGGTAAAAGGTCAGGCCCCTTTGATGTTTTGTTGGCATTTTTAACCTATTCAATGGGAAGTACCCTTCCCAAAAGCAGCCACTTTCTTGCAACCATACAAGAAGCCTCATCCCATGGTGTGGGTGGGAACGGGCTTTTTTATGGAAAAGAGCTTTCCTAGGAACCACTTCCTATTTGCCAAATGAGACCTTAGAGAATATTTATCTCTCTAATTAGGTTAGGTTGGACCTTTGCGTATAGGGCATTATTTATAGATGCATGGGACTGGTAACCTTCGGCTCGAAGTTTCAGTTATAGTAGTTAGTTGGAAACTAGTCCGTTAAAGCTTTTAATAGAGTTGGGTGGTCATGTCACATATGAAATTTAGGCCAAAAATTAAACTAGACATGCATTATACATATTGACATAGGCTAGCCTATACCACTTTCATACATGTGCATGATATGACCAGTCACATTTAGCCAAGCCGAGTGCATATATGGTGTTTAGCTTGATTATAAAGGTAAAATTCAATTAGATAACATTTGTTTAGATTTAATTATCTAATCCATATCTAAATCTTCGATCTTGCTTCTAATTCTATTTAATCTTATATAGACTTAAAATTTTTTTAAGAAAAATAAGTGATGCATTATCATAATATTTACTTAATTTACCTTTCCATTACGATATCTTTGATTTGGATAAAGTTCAATTATCTGGCTTGTATCTGTATTTTTATCTGTACTTTCCATGTCCATGTTCACATCCATATGAAAAACAAATATGGTAATGGATACACTAATGTTCAGTTTGAGTTTGATCCATTTCCACAAACCCAACTAGGCTCCCCTAGTTGGAGATGATATAAGTGCAAGTAGACTTGCATTATCATATTTGTTGTGGGACCACATAAAACATCAGTAAAGTCCTTGATACTTTAATGTCTAAGCTTTTTCGATAGATCTAGTATTTTGCCAAACAACAAGCACCAAATAAAAAGCCCCTTAAAATCATTAAAAATCCTGAAATTTAATTTAAACTTACTAGATAGTTTAAATTCATCTAACAAAAGCAAAATTGTTTACCATATTTATACATTGTTATAAAGTTGTTTGACCCTTTTGAACTGATATCCTTATCAATATGGCAAAACCATCTACGCAAGTATAATCACCCAACTTTCGTATCTAGATGACTCAAAATATATTGTTTACAAAAATTTTAATTACTCCATTGCATACTTTTACACTATATATGGGATAATTCATAATTGTTGTCCTTGTCACCTTTGGCTATCCTAATATCTAATCCAAGTTAATCTTTATTTAAAAACAATACATAGTGCTCTTTTTTAACCATCCCCTTTTATGTTTCCAATTGGCTGCATTCTTATTTTTATTATACATCATTATCAAATAGTAGCATTAGAATATCTCTACCTGACAACTCTCAATCTTTAATGCCACATTCATGTGTTTTGTTTTCATATATTTTGCAAGTGCATCTACTTAATTTTGAAATACACCAAACATTTCAACTCCTTGAAAGCAATCCTCCCTCGATAAGGAAACAGCCTTCAGTGTTATATAATAAGATGTCACATAACCTCCCAAGTTCTAGTGCTTAATGAAAGTCGATGATCTAATAATATGAAAAAAAAACGACAAACCATAATTTTTTCATGTCAAGAAAAAGAATTTAGGGAAGGAAAGAAGTATGGAAATCCCAAATGATGAAAGATAACTTGGACTTGATCATCAACTCCAAAACTTCTCTATACTCAAAATGACAGCACTTCTAATCTCGGTAGCCTAAGGACTTCATGATTTACTTCTAATTTCTTGCCTTGTATTTAAACCCCCACTCATATTTCCATGTTTCTTTGTGTAATATCTGTTCAATTTGCTGAGCTGAATTTTTGGGCATTTTGCTTTGACTATGCATACAGACTGTCTTAAGCTTATTCACCAATGTCACATAACCATTTAATCTGAATTTTTCAGCACTGTCACCTTTGATGGTAGGATAAAGTATTTGAAAGTAAAGGTTTCTTGGTTCTTACACTTTCTATTGTTTTCAGCTGTGGGTCCAGGAAGGTGTACAATAAATAATGGAGGTTGTTGGTCAGAAACAAAGAATGAACAAACATTTTCTGCCTGCTCAGTTCAGTCATGTTACTTTTGATATTTTCGAATATATATTTGTGTCATACCTATCATTCCAGAAGATGATCTTGTACTGATAATTTGTTTCTTCTTGCATTAAGGAATTACAGTTGAGTGGGTGTCACTGTCCATCTGGATTTCATGGTGATGGTAACAAATGTGAAGGTAATACTTTCTGATTGCATTTCTTTATCAAAACACTTATTCTTAAATTTATTTTTCCTAAGTTTAATTCTTATAGTGACATAAGGATCATAAATTTTATATGAATGTGTCAGATGTTAATGAATGTAAGGAAAAGCTTGCGTGCACCTGTCCCCATTGCTCCTGCAAGAACACATGGGGAGGCTATGACTGCAAGTGCAAGGGGAATCGTTTGTACATAAAGGCAGAGGACACATGCATTGGTATGGATATATATCAACAATGAAAAAGAGATACAATTGCATGAGTCACCTATATAATTTCCAACAAAAAAGATAAAGTTTAATGTCAATCATTATATGGTTGGATTTAGTATTTACTTCAGGAATGGACCAGTAGTATGTTTATGATTTATATTTTTTATAATGGCTAAATTTTACTTATAGTGTTTTGCTATATAATTGGTGCTTAGTACTACAATCTGCAAACAGAAGCAGATGCATGAAGATATGCATGCATATACTATATTTTCTACTTGCTCTGGATTTTCAGAAACCAAATTACAAATGAAAATCATTTTACTTTTATGTCATTGCCGCACACTGTATAATTCTGATTTGATGCTCCACAAAATGTTATGGTGCATATGTAAGGAGCTTGATCATCATTTGTGTTCTGATGCAGCCAAGAATATGTCAAGGTTCAGTTGGATTTTGACAATTTTGGTTCTAGCATGTGTGGTTGGTGCTGGATTAGCAGGTTACATATTCTACAAATACAGGCTCAGGGTATGTTTGTTGATCTCAAAATTGACAATTAAACTGGTTGTAAAATTTCTCTGAGAAAAAAAATTTGGAGCCCTTACATATCACTCATGTGCATGATGATTTCTTTGACTGAATGATGATTGCATCTTGCAGTCTTACATGGATTCTGAAATCATGGCTATCATGTCCCAATACATGCCATTAGACAACCAGCACAATGAGAACCAACCGCTACGACAAGATTCAGCAGCATGATAAGGTAACTTCTTCAATTTTGAGGATCTTCATGCATTCACTTTGTTTTACATTTTTTGAAAGCTTAGGTTTTGACAGGTTAATTTGTTTTGCAGGGAAAGATTTAGATGCAGGTTCAAAGGTGAATCATGGAAGTTCTCTTGAGAGTGGTAGACTGTGGCCATAAGTTTTGAAGAACCAAAGTTACCACAGATCCTTTCATCATAGCTGAAAGATTTTTCTTGTAAAATGTCATATGTTTGGAAAATTAATATATGACATGAGAGATATCATTAATTACTATATCCATGAATAAGTAGGTTGCCATAGTGATGGTGTAAATTCAGATTAAAAAAAAAAAAACACATGATTAACGTAAATCACTATAAGAAGATATAGTGAGAACACAAAGTTGCCTTGCTCTTTGTCTGATGTAAAAGTTGTTTGCATATCTATACCTTTGCATTTCAGCTATTTTCTTTTCATATATGAAATCCAAGTATATAATAGAAATTTCAGCAAACAAGAGATGTTGGTTAGATTTTGGGCTCCTAGATTGACACATCGTTGTGTCTGGAAAAACTCCACATGCATCAAATATGTGTGGATGAAAGGTGACAGGCATAGCCTCTATAACTTTTTTCCTTTATTATTGAAGCCTTGTTTGGCTTTTTAGGTGGCTGAAAGTAAAGAGAGCCGAATATCCCATCCCTTCTATTCCCTGTAGAATTAATGTTTCAAATAAAATTTTCAGATGGGGTTGAAGAGTTAGATGATGATTTACCTTAAGTACTGTGATATTCCAATATTTTGTAATATTTACAAAAAAATTTGAAAAACTGTGACTGATTTTTGAATATGTTTTAAGTATAAAACTTAATGAAGTCTTGTCAATTGGAGTCCTGTACTCCATGAAAATAAATTATAAAGTAGTGGTTCAATTGGACATGTGGTCGGCTCAAGTCCTACAGAGTTTCTGAACTTTATGTTTAAAATTGATTAACATAAGAGAGGCCAAGGTCTCTCACAAGAACGTTAAACAAAATGAACTCTTAATTGTTTCCAAATAAATTACAGAGAATCAAACACAACTAAGAGGACTTTGTTCTCTTCAAGTTAGGAAACAAAAATAAAGCCTTTTCTTTTCCCAGCTGGTAGCTTGGTTATGGCCATACCATAATGAGTAAGTGGGAGTCTTAGTTTGATAGTGAGAGGCATTGGTAAAACCAAAGAAATCATGCTCAATTCAATTCATGAGAAATTTAAAATAAATAAATAGAAGAATAATGAAAGCATACTGAAATTCTTACAAATGGAAGAATAGCAGAAGTATACCAGAATTCATTGAATCGCTTGCTTGAATGATCATGATCTTCTAAATAAAGCAGAAAAAAATTATTCATGCTGCAAAATCGGGGACTATAACCTCCTTTTATAGAATTGCCGATAAGGTGGTTACTAATTGGTTATTTCTAATTTGGCCCTTCATCAAATTAGAAATTTTACTTATGGTATCCACACAATAATATCATGACATTCATGCCCTTAAGTCACAAACTTTATTCCAAATTAGGCCACTTTAAATTTGACTTATTTAATGATGACCATACATATTTAATAATTACATTTGTGGCTCCAAATATAAAAATAATTTTAACAATCTTTCACTGGGCCACATATGTATTATATAAATGTGTCTACCTTAGTGAGCTTAAAACTTTGTCATCATAACCTTAGGCATATCCAATCTCGTCCATTGACTATATTAACATAAGATCAAAGTAGTCTTCATTGTATATGTCACAACTAAACCTATCAATGGTCATGTATATCAGTATAGTCAAATGACATAGATCAATCATAAATGTGTGGCATGAAAATTACATGCAATGTGATCTGTTCATGTCAATTTTCAACTGGTCCTGCTTTACTTGAGTGAGATCAAAACTTTAACATAATTGTACAGAGTGTACTAAAATAAATAAAATACTTTGTTTTTGATCAAAAAATATCCAAACATATAAGTGTGTATAAACCAAACATAAAGCATCAAATAAAAGCAATACAAACTCCTACTAAATCTAAGCATCGTCATGCTCTATAACGCCTATATGAGTAGTATGCTTATGAAAAACCTTGAGCAGCACACCCTTTGTAAGGGGATCTACAACTATGGAGTTTGTTCCTATATGCTCTATACAAATCTGACCACTCTGTACTCTTTCCTTTACAACTAGAAACTTGATGTCAATATGCTTTGACTTGATCGAGCTTCTGTTGTTGTTGAAATACAATATGGATGACTTGTTGTCATAAAATAACTTTAGTGATCCTTCAATTCCTTCCAATATGCACAGCCTAGTAACAGTTTTTCAGCCATATCCCATTATTAGATGCTTCATAACATGCTATAAATTCTACTGCCATAATAAAGGAAGCTATAAGTGTTTGTTTTGCATTTCTTAAGAAATAGCCCCATCACCTAACAGATATACATAGCCCGAAGTGGATCATTTACTATCTTAGCATTCCGCGAAGTCGGAGTCAAAATATCCAACGATCTCAAAATGATCTAATCTCCTATATGTGAGCATGCAATCTTTTATTCTTTTTAGATATCTTATAATCCTTTTGGCTGCTTTCCAGTGATCCATTCCTGAGTTGCTTAAATATCTATCAAACACTCTAACAATGTACGCAATATCTAGACGCGTACAAACTTGAGCATACATTAGACTCCCTACAGTCGAAGCAAAAGGAATCTTCTGTATCTCTTCAACTTCAAGGCTTCCTTTTGGGCACTGGTTAAGACTGAATTTATCTCATTTAGCGACCGAGGTATCACCTGGTTTGCAATCCTGCATGCCAAATCTCTTAAGTACTTTATCGATATAGCTCAAGGATACCCCGAGAACGATCTCGATATATCTGGATTTTCAATACAAAGGAGGTATCACTAAGATCTTTTATTTGAAAATTGCTTGATAGAAATTTCTTGGCTTCGTGCAATGAGTCTATATCATTTATGGCAAGCAAGATGTCATCCACATATAAAACTAAAAAAATGTATTTACTCCCACTGAACTTGTGATATATACAATCATCAACTGTATTCACTTCAAAATTGAATGAGAGAATCACTTGATAAAATTTGTGGTATCATTGACGAGAAGCTTGCTTTAACCCATAAATGATTTTGTCAATTTGCAAACCATTTTCTTTGGGTCTCTTGACACAAAATTTTCTGGTTGCATCATATAAATTATCTCATCAATTTTTTCATTAAGAAACGATGTCTTAACATCCATTTGATGGAGTTCTTTACCATACAATGCAACAAGAGCCATAATTGTCCTAAAAGAGTCCTTCGATGAAACTAAAGAGAAAGTCTCTTTAAAGTCAATCCCTTCCTTTTAAGTATAGCCTTTAGCCACAAGACAAGCTTTATACCTCTCCACATTACCCTTTGAATTCCTTTTGTTCTTAAAAATTTATTTGCAACCAATGGGTTTTACATTTTCTGGTAATGGAATAAGTTCCCAAACCTTATTATCTTGCATAGACTTATACTCTTTTTTCATTGCTTCAATCCACTTTTCTAAGTTGAAACCTTGTATGGCTTGAAGGAAGTTAACAGGATCATCTTCCATCACGTCATTATTTTCCTTATGTTCCTGAAGAAAACCATATAGTCATCTGAAATAGCATTCCTCCTTTTTCTAGTGGATCGCCGCAAAGACACTTGTTCTTGATGCACTTATTCTTGAGGTTGTTGAGTTTG
Source organism: Calamus simplicifolius (assembly GCA_900491605.1). Lineage (NCBI taxonomy): Eukaryota > Viridiplantae > Streptophyta > Magnoliopsida > Arecales > Arecaceae > Calamus > Calamus simplicifolius. Next base: position 147,066 of record UESW01004489.1, read on the forward strand.
TACCTCTGAGGGTTGAACAATAATTTCTTATTGTTCTGAAATTGTAACTTGATCAATAACAGAAATGAAATCCTGATCATTGTTAGAAGTAATTATAGAAATGGGAACTAACTTCTCTTCAACAAGAGTAGTAGGATCCAACTCCTCCTCAAAGACAAAGTCTCTAATCTTATTCCCCCCCCCTCAAACACAATATCCTCAAAGAACATTGCAGTTCCCATCTTAAAAATTGTTCTTGATTTGGGATCATAAAACTTGTAGCCCCTAGATCGCTTAGAATACCCAACAAAGTAGCTACTCATTGTCCTGAAGTCAAATTTCTTTTTATGTAGCCTATAAGGCCTTGTCTCAGCTAGACATCCCCAAACATGAAAATACTTTAGACTAGGCTTTCGTCCTGTCCAAAGCTCATAAGGCATTTTGACAACTGCTTTAGTTGGTACTCTATTCAGAATGTAGGCTGTTTGTCTTTAGTGCTTCTCTCTAAAGCAACTTTGGTAAGGTTGAATACATAATCATACTCCTTACCATATCTTTAAGAGTGCAATTTCGTCTTTCAGCTATACCATTCATGCTAGGTGACCCTAGCATGATGTATTATGGGACAATCCCGCATTCCTTTAGGTATTTAGGAAAAGGTCCCTGACGTTGTTTATCTGAACCATCATATCTGCCATAGTATTCACCATCATGGTCAGATCTGATTTCTTTAATCCTTTTGTTGAGTTGAAGTTCAACTTCAGCTTTAAATGATTTGAATACGTCTAAAACTTGGGACTTTTCATGAATAAGAAATATGTATGCATATCTAAAATAATCATCTATGAATGATACAAAATATTATTGACCATTCTAAGAAGGTATAGGAAATGGTCCACAAATGTCCGTGTGTATCAACTTTAAGACCTCTGTAGTTCTATATGCACCCAATTTTTTGTTTTGGTCTGTTTGCTTTTAATGCAATCAATACAGACATTGAAGTCTGTAAAATTGAGGGAATCCAAAATTTCATTTGACACAAATCGTTCAACTCTATTTCTAAAGATGTGACCTAAGTGCTTGTGCCATAATGTTCCTAAATTTTTATTATAAATTTTACGCTTAGTACCTCGTAATTTCACATTTAGGGTTTTATTATAAGAAACAATAGTATCAAGTAAATATAGATTGTCATATATCATAAGAAAACTAGTTCCAATAATAGTTGAATTTAAAGAAAGACTAAACTGACTATTTTTAAATGAACATCAATATCTTAATTTGTTCAAAGCTGAAATAGAAACCAAATTCTGTTTAAATGATGGTACTACAAAAGTGTCTTTCAAATCTAAATAGTAATCAGAACTTAATAACAATCTAAAATGCCCAATTGCCTCCACATCTATCAACTTGCCATCTTCCGCATAAATGCATCTTTCAGCATCAGTTGATTTTCAGTAGCTAAGGCAATCCTGTATTGAAACACTGGTGTTAGTAGTAGCACCAGAATCTAACCACCAAGTGTTTCTAGGTACTAAAGCTATAACAGACTAAATTAAGAAATGTACCTTTCTTTTCATGCCATGCATGATACTTGGAACATTTCTTATTCATATGTCCGGCTTATTGTAGAAGAAACAACTATCCTTATACTGATTTTATTTCTTCTTTGCTGGACCCTTAGCGACCTCATTCTTTCTTTTCTTGCCTTTATCCTTGCCCTTTTCCTTTGAGGTGCTTATCAAGTGAGCACTTTCAGTCTTCTCTTGCTTCAATCTCTCTTCCTCTTGAACACGGTATGAAATAAGCTCATTAAGAGTCCATTTCTCCTTCTGACAGCTGTAACTGATCTTAAATTGACTGAACTGATTAGAAAGAGAAATCAGTACCAGATGCACAAGCAAGTCCTCTGATATTTCAAGCTTTAGTGCCTCTAACTTTGAAGCAAGATGAGACATTTTCATAATATATTCCATTATGTTTCCTTTGCCCTTATACTTTATGAAAATCAAGTTTTTTAAGATTGTGCTTGTTTCTGCCTTATCGCTTTTGGCAAAGCGTTTCTTATTCTTAGCAAGAAAATTCTTGGCACCGGTAATCTTTTCGGATACCGCACCCCTAAAAGTTTCAGGTATGCCGTGCTTGATGATCATGAGACTCATGCGGTTAGAGCGATCCCACTTCTTATATATATTTCTTTCATCAGAGGTACTAGATACTGTAAAAGGAGTCGGTTGCTCAATCCGTAGTGCAAGGTCTAGATTCATACAGCAAGAACAATGAGAATATTCTCCTTTCAGTCCTTGAAGTTAGTGCCATTAAGGACCGGCACCGAATTGAGGTTAGCAGAAATAGTGGCAACATTAGCTAAAAATAAAATAAAAGCAATATATAAATAACATGCTCATATAAATAATTAATACCAAATATTAATAAATTTATATAATGCTAAATCCCATCTTAAGATATCAACATTAATATCAAGTCTTTGGACAGTAATATTAATTGCTAGTGGTGCTCTTGTTGTAATGACAAGGACTAACAATAATGCATGTCAAATAATAAATCTATCTTTGGATTGATTTATTACTCACATGTAAATCCTAATTATTGTGTTTACCATCACAAGTATGTATAGTTTGGCCAAGCATTAACCTTTCTTTGGGTCGACTAATACCCACATGAAATATACACATACATAACATCCAACATCCTTCATAAACCATTTATACAAGAGAGGTTACTTTGATGATATCTTGTTTCAATTAGTTCAATTTAGAATGATGGATAAATTTTTATACATAAAAATATCATTAATTTAAATTTAATTGAACTTTAAAAATAATGATATGTCATTTTTTTTGTCAGAAACCTTTGCATAAGTTGGTTCCAACCCATATAAAAATAAAATGTATCTGTTTTAAAGCCATCTTTATATCAAAAAATGATTTGGGCCAATGGATAAAGTATTGCTTTGTGGAACCAAGATCTTGGGTTTGATTCCTAGCGGAGTATGCCTCTAATTCCCTTTTCTCTCAGTAGCCTGACGTTGAAAAAACGCATTTGAGAATGGCAACGCATGAAAAAAAAAACTCCATAACGCTCCCCACTCTTTTATCCCACGATTTGAAAAACCACTCTATTATCCCTACGATTTGAAAATATATGGAAGGTTTTTTCTTTTTTTTCTCTTCTTTCTTTCCCTAATGCTTCCCACGATAAGAGATGGAATCCTACAATTTCCATAGAACTCCATGCAACCTTATGCCTAAGAACCAAGGTTGTCAATTTCGTTTCGGATTATGTTTCGGTTTAGCTTATGAAACGAAATATTTCGGTATCGGATCGTTTCGGTGCTTCGTTTCGGAATATATATATATATATAATAAAAAATTTATTCATAATTCATATTCTTCATAAATAATAATAACAATATAAAAATAAAGAGTTTGAGTTTTTAAGAGATGCGATCGTGGGGATAGGCTAACTAGAATTTTTTTTTGTTATTATATATATATATTTTAAAATGGGGATATGGTGACTAGGATATTTTTTTGATATTATATATATATATATATATATATATATAGTTCTGAAATGTTTAATAATTCATAAATTGATCTCCAAAATATATTTTTACCGAAACGGCCGAAACATACCGAAACGGCTGAAAACGGCCGAAAATGGCCGAAATATACCGAAACGCACCGAAACGGTCGAAAAATCTTCCGAAACGAAATGTAGAATTTATCTTTTCGAAAAGCTACCGAAACGACAACTTTGCTAAGAACTCCACAAGCGTAACACCCCAATGCTCCATGATGGAATCTGAAATCCCATAGAAGTGAGAGGAAAGGAAAGAACGAAAAACACGGAAATCTATAAGGGGAAGAGAAAGAATGGAAATCAAGGAAATCCGTCATGGACTCTTATGCGTTCTTCCCATGCGAAGCCTCCACGAAGGAAGAGAGATGATGAGGAGGAATTATTATTTAAAATTAAATTAAATATAGATTTAACTTTATCCGTAATTTAACTTTATCTCTTATGAAAAAAAAGATCTCGTCTCTTAAAGGACCTTTGATTTCACTATGCAGCGAATATCTTTCGCTCTTAACATTGAAATTTATAATCATTAAACTAGAAGTAAAATAAAGTTTTGATGCACCAGACCTTTGATTTTATGTAAAAAATGAATCTATAGACTTGAATATCAATGGCACTAAAACAAAATTTATAATAAAATAATGAATATTTATCACACGGTTACTGAATAAAATCAAAGAAGACATGCACAAATAATATGAATATCAATATCAATGGCATATGACCAAAAAATTTAAAATTTCTTAAGAATCGAATATGAGATGGCTTTGATACCAATTGTTGGTAAAACCAAATAAATCATGCTCAATTCAATTCAAAAGAAATTCAAAATAAACAATCAGGAAATAACGAAAGCGTACCAAAATTCTTACAAATGGGAGAATAGCAGAAGCATACAAGATTCATTGAATCACTTGCTTGAATGATTATGATCTTTCAAATTTGCAGTTTATCCTTAGTTCCTTATTGCTTATTGATGGAGATACAAGCCAAGAAAAATTGTTCATGCTGCAAATCGAGGACTATAACCTCCTTTTATAGAAATGCTGATAAGGCGGTTACTAATTGATTATTTTTAATTTAGCCTTCCATCAAATTAGAAATTTTACCATATATGACATTCATGCCCTTAAGTCATAAGCTTCATTCCAAATTAGACGGCTTTAACTTTGACTTATTTAATGATGACCATACACATTTAATAATTACATTTGGGGCTCCAAATATAAAAATAATTCTAACAAGAGGAAACCTAATTATCTTCGTATGAAATCTCGATTATGTCCGTCCTTTGAGAGTAGGAAAGGATCCACAAGGGAGTGGCTTGTTCGTGCATGATTGTTTTCGGTGAAGCTTTCCCATTGAGATGATGACTTATGTTTATGAATGGTGATGAAAATTGTTTTGCCTTTGGTTTATCTTCTCTTCTCCGCTCCTTTTCACACAAGGAGAAGGTAATAATCCTTCCTTCTTTTTTTTTTTCCCTCCCTTCTTTCTTCTTTCCTGTCCTTGCCTCATCCCCAAATCCTTTCTCCTTTAAAGATCCAAATAGACCCTTATTATAAGGCAAATCCAAATCAATTTGTAATAATACAATTGGCAAGATGTGGTAAAAATTATAAACCCATTTTTCTTCCTCTCTTACCTTTAATCCAAGAGTAAAGAAATTTAAACTTTTGATGAAAAATGAACGAAAACAAGTAATCCTCATTCTCCTCTCTCTTCCTCTCAAACAAATTTTTTAATATTTTTCTTCTTCCTTCTCCTTTTCTCTCTTCATTAGCCTCCATCTAAATAGACCCTAAGGGGCAAGAAGGGCTTGATGAAGAAAAAAAGAATGATAGCATACATTTTTCTCATCATCTATAATAAATCTGTCCTATTTCAACTTTTCAATGTTTTTAACAATAGACTTCATTTTCTTCTTACGGATTTCATTGTATTCTTTCGAACCTAATTAGTAGTAATGTGAAATATGATTAGAGCATAGCTATATGTCCAAGTTGTTTGCACAAAAAATATTGTATACCTAATTTGGATAATCTAGGGGTGGTTGATGATTTGAGCTTCTAAGCTTTAGGCTTATATAGTTAGCCTTTGCTTTTAATGTGACTAGTTCTTTTGTAGCCAGCATTAGACAAGGGTTTAACCTCTATAACAAATATGCCCGCCCTCTTTTTGCCTCGGTCTCACCATCGTCGCAATACAAAAACACATACATGAAAATATGCTTTGTCTAAGGTGTTAGGCACCTAATATATTAGCTATTGGTGCTTATAAATACCAATTGGAATTATGGATCTATTGCTTCATTTTTGATTCAAATATAAATATTTTCATTACAAAACAAATTTCTCATGCGTCAAATAGGCTATATGCTAGTTATCTTCTAGTAGAGTTATTATAACAAATTGTCAAAATTATTAAATTGGTTTAGAATTATAAAAAACCAAGAAAATTATTTAGATAATAATGATAAATAAAATGTATCAACAATATTTATTAAATTATTTATGTATTGAAAATTACAAAGATTTGATTAGCACTTTTGTTACTCATGTAAGACACCATAGTTAATTATTGGAAATGACATTCTACATGAAGTTATTTGGACAATGGTGAGTTATTTATAAAGAAGTTGTTTGGAACTACAAAGATGAAGTTTTCAAGACAAAAAGCTATCCAAAAGAAGGCAATTGTTATTATAATACCAATTTAAACCATGATAAAAGAAAGAGCACTCTATTTAGTGTCTCAAACACTCTACACTTAATTGTGGAAAATTGATGCTAATGTTGATATGGAAAGGTTTCCTAAGCCCATTTGATGCATCTCTTTTTTTTTTCTTTTTATCTCTCTAAATTGGAGGTCCCACCTGCTTTATAGGTTAAAATAAATATTTCATATTTCTAAATCATCTTATACCTTTCAATTATCTTATATTATTTTGTTTATATATCCCTCCATTATTAGATTGCATGGTTAATGATAAAGTTCTGATTGAATGGTGTTGCTGTGGATTTTTGTTCTCTGGCTCGGGGCAGTGCACGTTTGGAGTCCATTGGAAATTTTTGGCTGAGCAAAATGCCTTGAAGAAGGGGAGGCACTTCTCGTCTGATCGAGGACAAAGCGGTTAAGAGCCGCTATTCTTTTAGTGAGGCATTGTATCTTCTTGATCGACCTTAGAGGCACCATCTTTTGAAGAGCCTGAATCTTCTGGGGTTTACCTCGATACCTCGCTGGAAGACCATGAAGTCTAAGAACTTTCTGAAGTTCACTCCGAAAGCACATTTGGTTGGATTCAGCTTCATCTGATATCTTCTGAAAGTAGCAAAGCTTTCTGCTAAATCAGAGATGTGCTAGGATGCTTCTGTTGGGAAATTATTGAGAAATTATTTACCCAATTATTGATTTTGATGATTAACAAAAGTCATGAGTATATTCATTGCATTTCTGATAAATTTGATAAGTGCTTCAGGAATTAATAATGATTAATTATTCAAAAGGTATATGGAAATCAGTTTTGAATTGAATTTTAATGGATTATTAAAAAGTTTAGAAGTTAGAGCGACACCCAGACCTACTCGAGCTGACTCCAGAGCGTATCAGAATAGTTCAGGATTTTTGGCACGGTTTGAAGCCGACACCCTAACAGTCGGGAGCTGACTCCAACATGAGATACAGAGAACTATTTTCTGCTTCAAAAGTCAGAGCCGACATATGAATTTTTGGAGCCGACTCTAACATGAGTTACAGAGATTATATTTTTCGGAGCAATTCTTGGAACCGACCCTCAGGATTGGGAGCTGACCCCAGACAGTGTGAGTCGACACTTTGTAAAGTGGGAGCCGACTCCACGTTGAATTATTTTTTTCTATTTTTGGAAACCTGATTTGGAGCCGACTCCAACCTATCAGAGGACGATTTTCAAAAGTGACAGATCAGCTCCAACAGCTATTTTTCTCACCTACTTCTCAACGGATCTATTTTCTTGCGTGGAGAACTCATCAAGGTACATTTCAACGACTATTTTCTCACCTAATCTTGGATTGAAAATCTATATAAAGAGGACATCCGACCGTTCGAAAAAAGGAAGAAAAATAATAGAAAAATCGAGGAAAATATCCAGTGAAAAAAGAGAAAAATCGAAGAAAAATCTCTGAGTCTACGACTATCATCTGAAGAGAGTTTCTAGAGAAATCCAAAGCCCTCAAAGATCAAAATCGAAGGATTTTCAAAGGAGAAAAGAAGAAGAGCAAAAGCCCTATTTTCTCAACATTCTCTTCAACGAATTTCTGTCAAGAATCAGAGCTGAAGCTTGGTTCATCCATTCAAAAGAGAAGAGGAAAAGAAGAAAAGAAGAAAAGCTCACATCCAGATTGCTTCAGTCAGGCTTTTCTAATCCTTGTCTATTTACATTGTTTATTTGCTCAATTAAGGAGCTTTGAATTGTAAACTTTATTTTGAATTGTTGTTTGCTAATTCAATCAGGGGGATCAAATTAGTTGAGGTAGTTTACCTCGGGACAAGCTAAGTTTAGCTTGGGTTAAGGTTTTGTGCTGGTGAACCTGTGAAAACTGGCTGGGTCGTTGTGACCCAGTGTAAAACAACAAGTCCGAGTTGTGATCTTGTAAAACAACTCAACGTAATCAAGAAATTATAGTGTGGTCCCAAGAGCTGCTTGGGAGTGGACGTAGGTGTGGCTAACACCGAACCACTATAAATCTTTGTATGTTTGTCGTGCATTTGTCTCTCTCTCTTTATCATATTGTGCTTTACCACTACAAGAAAATACTGAAATAGCGACACAAATTTAGCGACGCAATTATGCGTCGCTAAATTACGACCACTTTGCGACACCTCTGTGACAACAAAATATTGCGATGCAATTAGCGACGCATTAGCGACTCAATTAACCAGAAACTTAGAAAAAATTAATTTTTTAATATTGCGATGCAAATAATGCGTCACAATATTTTTAAATTAATTTTTTATTAAATATAAATATCAAAGAAAAATATTGCGACGCAACACATTGCATCGTAATATTTTAAAAGAATTAAATATGTTAATAGCGATGCAATAGCGACGCATTAGCGACGCAATAAACCAGAAAATTAAAAAAATTATTTTTAATTTAGCGACGGACCAATTGCATCGCAAATAATTTAAATAAAAATAATTTATAAATTTAAATATCGGAAAAAAATATTGCGACGCAACACAGTGCATCATAATATTTTAAAAGAATTAAATATTAAATAGCGATGCATTAGCAACGCAATAAACCAAAAATTAAAAAATTATTTTTAATTTAGCGACGCACCAATTGCGTCGCAAATAATTTAAATGAAATTAAATTTTTAAAGTAGAAATATTAGAAAAAATATTGCGACGCAACTCACTGCGTCGCAATGTTTTAAAAAAAAATTAAATATTTTAAATAGCGACGCATTAGCGACGCAATAAACCAAAAATTAGAAAATTATTTTTTAATTTAGCGATGCAATAAATGCTTCACAATTATTTTAAATAAAATTAAATTTTATAAAGTATAAATATGAGAAAAAATAATTGCGACGTAACACAGTGCGTTGCAATGTTTTTAAAAAATTAATTATGTTAAATAGCGATGCATTAGCGACGCAATAAACCAAAAAATTAATTAGGAAAATTATATTTTAATATAGCGACGAACTTGTTGCATCATAATTATTATAATTTAAATTAATTTTATGTAATATAATTATCATATTAAAAAATTACGATGCAACCCTTTGCGTCGCAATATATTTAAAAAATTAATTATGTTAATAGCGATCGGTCCAAAATCGATCGTGACCGATCGGAATAAGGGCTTGGATCAATCGCAACCCTCGGATCATCGCTGATCGGACCGATCGCCACGGTTCGAGATCGGTCGTGGCCGATCGGGATCAGGGCTTGGATCGATCGCAACCGTCGGATCGTCAGCGATCTCGGACCGATCGCATCGGTCTGGAATCGGTCATGGCCGATCAGGATGAGGGCTTGGATCGATCGCAACCGTCGGATCATCGCCGATCGGACCGATCGCCACGGTCCGAGATCGGTCGTGGCCGATCGGGATCACGGCTTGGATCGATCGCAACCGTCGGATTGTTGCCTATCGGATCGATCGCGACGGTCCGAGATCGTTGGTCGCCGACCGGATCGATCAGGGCTTCGATCGATGGCAATCGTCGGATCGATGCCGATCGGTGCAATCGCCACAGTCCGAGATCGGTCATGGACGATCGGGATCAGGGCTTGGATCGATCGCAACCGTCAGATCATTGCCGATCGGACCGATCGCCACGGTCCGAGATCAGTCATGGCCGATCGGGATCAGGGCTTGGATCGATTGCAACCATCGGATCGCTAGCGATCTTGGACCGATCGCAACGGTCTGGGATCGATCGTGGCCGATCGGAATCAGTGCTTGGATCGATCGCAACCGTCGGATCGTTGTCGATCGGACCGATTGCCACGGTCCAAGATCGGTCATGGCCGATAGGGATCAGGGCTTCGATCGATCGCAACCATCGGATCGTTGCCGATCGGACCGATCGCCACGATCCGAGATCAGTCGTGGCCGATTGGGATCAGGGCTTGGATCGATTGCAACCGTCGGATCGCCAACGATCTTGGACCGATCGCAATGGTCCGTGATCGGTCGTGGCCGATCGGGATCAGGGCTTGGATCGATCGCAACCGTCGGATCGTTGCCGATCGGACCGATCGCCACGGTCCAAGATCGGTCGTGGCCGATCGGGATCATGGCTTGGATCGATCGCAACCGTCGGATCATCGCCGATCTCGGACGGATTGCACGGTCCGAGATAGGTCGTGGCCGATCAGGATCACGGTTTGGATCGATCACAACCGTCGGATCGTCGTCGATCGGACCGATCGCCACGGTCCGAGATCGGTCATGGCCGATCGGGATCACGGCTTGGATCGATCGCAACCGTCGGATTGTCGCGTATCGGATCGATCGCGACGGTCCGAGATCTTTGATCGCCGATCGGGATCGATCAGGGCTTCGATCGATGGCAACTGTCGGATCGACGCCGATCGGTGCGATCGCCATGGTTCGAGATCGGTCATGGACGATCGGGATCAGGGCTTGGATCGATCGCAACTGTCGGATCATTGCCGATCGGACCGATCGCCATGGTCCGAGATCAGTCGTGGCCGATCGGGATCAGGGCTTGGTTCGATTGCAACCGTCGGATCGCCAGCGATCTTGGACCGATCGCAACGGTCCAGGATCGGTCATGGCCGATCGAGATCAGTGCTTGGATCGATCGCAACCATCGGATCATTGCCGATCGGACCGATTGCCACGGTCCGAGATCGGCCGTGGCGATCGGGATCAGGGCTTCGATCGATCGCAACCGTCGGATAATCGCCGACTCGGATCGATCATGGCTTGGATCGATCGCAACCGTCGGATCACATAAATTACTCAAAAAAAATTATGAAAAAGTTTAAAAAAATATTAAAAATTTTGCGATGCCGTAGCGACGCATTTTAGCAGAAAAAATAAACAAATATTGCAACGCAATGTATGCGTCGCAATATTTTAGTAAAAATTTTTATCAGTATAATAAATAAAAAATATAATATTGCGATGCATAATTTGCATCACAATATTTTTTAAATAAATATCTAATTAAAATATTTAAAAATATTGCGACACAATAAGACATCGCAATTATTATCATAAATTATAAATATTATCATTAATAAATATTTAAAAAATTTGCGACGCCGTAGCGACGCATTTTAGGAAAAAAAATAAATATTGCAACGCAATGTATGCATCGTAATTATTTTTAGTAAATATAAATTTTTTTAGTATTAATAAATTTTTTCAGTATTAATAAAAATATTAAAAAATTATTGCGATGAAATTTTGCATCGCAATTATTATCAAATTATAAATATTATTATTATAAATATTTAAAAATTATTGCGACGCACTGCTTGCGTCACAATTATTGTAATAAGTTATTATTTTAATCAATTAAAAATATTAAAAAAATATTGCGTGCCTTAGCGACGCAATTCCTAGAAAATAAAATAAATTTCCCGCGGAGATTGGCGCCAAGTTAGCGACGCTTAGCGACGCAATTATTTGAGTCGCTTTTTTCATAAAATTATAATAAACCAGATTAACGATGGATTAGCGACACATTAATGCGTCGCTAATACATAATAAAATTTTAAAAAATATTGCGACCATATAGCGACACAAATTATTGCGTCGCTAATTACTTATATAAAAGCGGGCCTTCTCTTTTCTTCTTCCCCGTCTTGACCTAGCCGCCGCCGTGCTCAAAAAATTTTCGGCTCCCACCTCGCTGCTCCGGCGCCTCCCCTCTGGTGCTTCGGCTCCCCGGTGTTCTCCTCCGACTCCGCCGTCTTCTCTCGACCAAGGTAAGCCCCACACTCTCTAAAAAAATTTTTTTTTTAATCATTTCCCTCCGGCCACGGCCAAGACCGTGGCCGTCTTCTCCGGCCACGGCCGCTGCCGTGGCCGGCAGTGGCCTGGCCACCGTGGCCAGGCCACTGTCACAAAAAAAAAAATTTCTTAATAGGGGGGGGGGGGGGGAAACCCTCCCGCCCCCCCCCTTTTTTTCTTGTTCGGCCACGGCCGTGGCCGCGGCCGGACAAGGCGGCCACGACCGCTGCCATGGCCGTCTTCTTCGGCCACGGCTGCTGCCGTGGCCGGCAGTGGCCTGGCCACGGTGGCCAGGCCCTATCACAAAAAAAAAAATTTCTTAACAGGGGGGGGGGAAACCGCCCCCCCCCCCCCCCTTTTTCTCTTGTCCGGCCACGGCCGTGGCCGCGGCCGGACAAGGCGGCCACGGCCGCTGCCGTGGCCGGCAGTGGCCTGGCCACGGTGGCCAGGCCACTGTCACAAAAAAAAATTCTTAACAGGGGGGGGGGGGAAACCCCCCCGGCCCCCCCCCCCCCCTTTTTTTTTTGTCCGGCCACGGCCGTGGCCACGGCCGGACAAGGCGGCCACGGCCGCTGCCGTGGCCGGCAGTGGCCTGGCCACCACGGCCGTGGCCGGACAAGGCGGCCACGGCCGCTGCCGTGGCCGGCAGTGGCCTGGCCACGGTGGCCAGGCCACTGTCACAAAAAAAAATTTTCTTAACATGGGGGGAACCCCCCCGCCCCCCCCCCCCCCCCCCCCCTTTTTTTCTTGTCCGGCCACGGCCACTGCCGTGGCCGTCTTCTCCGGCCACGGCCGCTGCCGTGGCCGGCAGTAGCCTGGCCACGGTGGCCAGGCCACTGTCACAAAAAAAAAAATCTCTTAACAGGGGGGGGAACCCCCCCACCCCCCCTTTTTTTCTTGTTCGGCCACGGCCACGGTGGCCAGGCCACTGTCACAAAAAAAAAAACAAAATTCTTAACAGGGGGGACCCCCGCCCCCCCCCCCCTTTTTTCTTGTTCGGCCATGGCCGCTGCCGTGGCCGGCAGTGGCCTGGCCACGGTGGATAGGCCACTGTCACAAAAAAAAAAAATTCGTAAAAAGGGCCCCCCCCCCATTTTGTCTTCTCCGGCCACGGCCACGGTGGCCAAGCCGCAGTCCAAAAAAAAAAATTTAGTTAGGGGGGGCCACGGAGCTGTTTGGATAGACTGATTGATATGTCTTGATTATGCATAATATTTGTAATGCTAGATAGAAAGTCTTGTTGTATTATTATTTAATTTGCATAATGTTTATGCAATAATATTTGTGCATTTGTATTTATTTACATTTGTTATGTCTTGATTATTTATATTCTGCTGCAAACTGAATGATGCATTAAATTATGTAATGCTAAATAAAAAGTCTTGTTGTAATATTATTTAATTTTCAGCAATAAATTAGTAGTTTCAATGATTTACATTTTAGTCTTCACAAACATTTGTATTTGACACAATAATCTTAAAAAGTTAGTGATTACATGTATAATTCATAAGAAGTTAAGAATAACAAACATAAGTTCGATTGTCTTCGGACTTCCATAATCACAGCACTATAACCTTTAGACCCGTTTGAGAATTTGTAAGCCTTAGTCTTGCAAATTCTCAAATTGTCCTGGTGGACAGTTTGGGAATATTTCGTGCGATATGTTAGTCTCCTATTAATCATCGTTGGGTGAAATTTTGGTTTGTATTTGCTCATACGTTCTCCTAGTGTGGCTTATATACCACACATTTAGGAGAACATATGGGGAAATGCTGCCGAAATTTCAATGTAACCGATCGATGATAATTAATAGCAGATCCTGGTGAGTTTCGTCTATTCAGGGCGACACACCAGGAGGGATGGTTCCTGGGTCGACACGCGGGTTGCGGTAAGAATTAGATTTATGTAGTATCTGTTTAATTTCTAAAATTTATTTCGAGAAATTTATTAACTCATTTATTATTGATTTCATAATTTCAAGACACGAGTCAAGGAGCTTCGCTCCCAGGCATCGCAGGTCAACTCTACTGATGGGGAGACACCCGTCGAACTCTCAGCAGAGGAGAGTCAGCGTGTATTTTTGGAGGCTGTGGTGCCCAGCCACGAGACCGCAGGGTCTATGGTCTGGGCACTAGAGCTTCTACATATTTTTCCCATCAGGCCTCCAGCTCGCGAGCTTCTGGTGATCTTCCTCCCAAGCGTTTACACAAGCTTCGCTGATCTATTGCAGAGGAGGTTCGCCAGGAGGTCGAGCAGGATTTTGAGGATCGTATGCGAGGCCGGGATCAGGAGATTGCAGACATGCGAGATGAGATGCATTATTTGCGGGATATGGTTAGCCGCTTGTCGCAGGTCTTTAGCCTCCACAACCTCTACGTGATCCCAGATTCTTGATGTATTTTTCTTTTTTTTTTTTATGTTGTAAAAACTTCAAAATTTTAATATATGAATTATTTTTGGAAATTTATTATTGTTTGGATTGAGTGAAAAATGGTTAGCCGCTTGTCGCAGAGTCTTTAGCCTCCACCGGCACCGGGCATGCATCCGGTGCAGGTCCGGCCGGCCAAGGTGGCCGGCCGTGCCGCTGGCACAGCACCGTGCCGTGCGGGTGAGTGGAAGACGATGTGTCAATTGATGGAGAGATCGGGAGTTTGGTGGCCGGCCGCAGCGGCGGTCGGCTCTGGCCCGGCCACCGGCGGCCGGGCCTCCCTCAATTTGGCCGGCGGCGGCCCCGGCCGCCGGCCATGTTCCCGTCCCCTGTTCGGTGAAACAGGGGATCGGGTGGAAGGTGATGAACCGGGCCGGCTGGGCCGGCCGGTTCAGGCCTTTTGGGCCGTACAGTGAGCCGTTTATGGGCTGGATTTGGGCCCCGTAACGGGCCGGGATTAGAAAAATAATTATATGGCTAGAATCTGGGTGGATTCTAGTTTCATGGGGTATTTTTACTTCCCCAATCGGGTGTGTATAGTGGGAGATATTCGAGCCCGAAGTTGGGCCCGTGAACTAGTCTGGGTAGGGTCTTAGGGGTCATTTTATTAATTACAATTCAGTGAATTAATTATGTACATTGATCATGTAGGTGCCCAGACATCTGATTAGTTGGTGCATCATTTGGATTTTGCGTAGGAGGTAAGTAAGACTATTATGCAATTTAATTATTTAATTAATAAATTGAGTATACACAGTTTGCATGCATTTTTATAAATTAACTGAATTGTCTATGTAACATGAAACTGTGGATTTCAAATGAACAATAATATGATTATAATGATTGGTAATATTGTAAGAATTGATTTATTGATGTATATGCCAGAATTGTGATTGCCTGTACGGCATGTTTATATTGAGGTGATTATATGTATTTCCTTGTACTGTGCAAACCACTGTGAGATATTGTGAGATACAGATGCATGATGCACATAAGATGAAAATGCTAAATAGATTTATATGTGTCGCCGCGGTTCTCCTTTACTATGGCCCCACACATTGTAGATGTGTTCTGTATGATTTTTATGGCCATACACACTGGAGATGTATTCTGTTATGATATGGCCCCACATATTGTAGACATGTTCTGTATGATTTTTACGGCCTCCCACACTGACGAGTGTGTTCTGTTATGGTATGGCCCACATGTCTTACAATGTGTTCTGTATGATTTTTATGGCCACATACATCGTAGAGTGTGTTCTGTTATGGTATGGCCCACACATCGTACAATGTGTTCTATGGATGTTGATGGCCACGCATCTGGAGGATGTGCTCTGATTGAGGTATTGCAGGGCCGTGGGACACATAGAAAATCTATAATTGCATAAACAGTGAGTTTGCCAGATTGCATGTTATGATGATTATCAAATGTTCAATTTATGTTAAGTTGACAAATGCATATGTCGATAGCATGTTAATATAATATGATTGTATAATAGGCTTACTTATTGAGTGTAAACTCATTAAACCTTCACCATTTTTTAGAGCCCCAGGGTTGATGATGGAGTTGATGGAGCTTTCAATAAATAAAATAAGAACCATTGCATTGGTGTAATCCTATTATGTTTGTATGTAGGGCTTGTCGTAGCCCAACTTTATTAGCATGACTTGGATGTAGGGTTTAATACCCAAAACTTATAACTATCATTTGTATTAGGGTTGGTTTCCATATTCATTGCCTTTTGAATTGTATATCAAGATTTTAAGACGCCTTACGTGCCTGGCACGCGGCGGGTTGTCACCCTAGCTCAAATTTTTGGGTCTGGGGCGTGACAGCTTTTATGGTATCAGAGCTTAGGTTATGACCCTAGGGACACAGACATATTGACATGATAACACGAAGAGAACATATTTTGATGACATTATATTTAGAGACACCTGACACATTAGTTTATGATGATATTATCCACATCCAATTTACCATGAATTAGTTATGGCTCGCCATATTAGGAGCCAACTATATGAGGAGGACTCTCTGGCCGGTAATGCTGATCAGCCGGTGGGTCAAGGAACTACTGGAGGTATGGCCCCTACCAACCCAGTAGGAACTGAGCACCAACGATTCCAGTCCGAGATGCTTCAAGCTCTCTCGGGTATGGCGCAGTCTATGCAAGACATGCAGCATCAGAGTACGCAGCGGAAGCGTGGTGGGCCCATAACCCACAGGACCCAGGTTATGATCTTAGGGACATATGCAGATTGACACTCTTGGCAAAATATTTGGATGACATTGAGACAATTATGACTTTCAAGGAATTCATGAATTATGCTTTGGAAGCTTGAAATTTAAAGTTTATTAAGATATTAATTGAATTACAAATTTGATAGGGATTAAGAATGAACCATCAGAAGCTAATGATATTATGTGGGCTCCCTGGCTGGTAGCCTTGATCAGTGGGGAGGTCAAGGGGGCTTCTAGAGATTTTAGCTCCATTAAACTTGTTGGAAATGATTCGTAGCAGTTTCAGACCTTTAAATAATATGAGAGATGACATTTTAATTGGATATGCAATAAAAGATAGATGAATATATGGAATATGATATAATAGTTAAAAATTTTAATTGATGACTAATACGACTAAGATAAAATCATTATGTCCATATTGCAATTGGGTTGATGTGTGGATTTAGAGGTATTAAATCTGAATTTGAATGTGGATGTATAAAATAAATTTTTATTTGTAGAACTTACATTATTGATATTGTAAGTTTAAGATTATGAGCTAATCTGCCGATTATAGGAATGATTATATTGATGATATTTTGGGAATGAAATAGTTAACTACATATTTTTGATCAATCATAATTGGGTACTTTTTGAATCAGTGTCTAGATGGATAAATATATATAGTGAATTTTATTAAGAGAACTTTTAGTATGGATATTGCATGTTCAAAACCGATTGTTAATTTGCTAGATGTGGAGATGGTTGATACTGATGCTAATGAAATAGTTGATTGCATATTATATCTTGATGGACCATTTAGGAAGAATATAAAATTTTAAATTCTGAGACAATTACTATTTAAGTTTTTGAGAGCAGTAGACTTATTAATCTTTAGAACTGATTTTGGCTATAAATGATCAAATATTTTGATGGTAGAAAGTGAAAGATTTTAGCAATAATGAGAATATGATAAACTCCACTGATAAAGAATTTCATGGGGATTTTCATCTGTTAATAGATTTCTAAATCAAGATATCTGTTCATTAATTTATCATGCATACTTATTGTACCTTTCTTCATAGTTTCTTCGTAGATATCTTTCTCCAGGATGGATAAATTATCATTCGGCCATAAGTGGCATAATTATGTTAAGAAAATAGGAGGGAGATGATTTTGTTTTATGGATTATGGTTAAGGATACATCTATTATCACTTTCAAGTCATAGAGAGATAACTATAATTTTTAATTATGTCTATCGGATGGTTAGTGCATTTTCAATCTTTATTGACCTTATAAGTCTTGTATCCATCTGAGCTAGATTGGTGAAGTCACTTTGAGATATTTGAAGGGTTTAAATTAGTTGGTCAAGTTATGGCATGAGACATTGCATAATCTTTAGATGATTTTGATAATCATTGGTAACGAAATAATCGATTCAAGAATTTGAATCATTTAAATTGCATTATTTGTTGAGGACATACTGACCTATTCATGAGAAATTGATTGGTTATGGTGGTATTATTGATAAATATGAAGGAGGTAAATTAATCATACTGATGATTGAAGATGGCACTATTATTCAAAGAAATTAAATTAGTTGATTATGATAATTATGAAAAATATCCTAAATGATTGGCATAATGTTCATTGATATTAGCTTGAAGTATTCAAGAGTGAAACCTAGTATGTTATGATGACTGAAATAAGTGTCGTAATGATTAATGGCACATTCAACTATTCAAGAGTTGAGAGAGCATTGGAAGAAAACTATCTTATATTTAATTCTAAAGAACTTGGAATTGTCTTATCGAGGAATTAATAGTAATTGATATAGGTTATTAACCTTAAGAATGGATGACATAATACATATGATGGACCCTATGATATTTATGATGATTGTGTTGTGAGAAGTTAAAAAAAAAAAAAAAAAATAAGGGACAGGAAAGAAATACTTCTTAAGGAATTCAATTTTATTTGGTAAAAAGATCAAATTAATTTTGAAAGTTGGACATGTCATTTGGGTGCTTAGGAATGAAATAAAAGTTCGCTTGTGAGTATCTTTAATGGTACAAAATTTGTGGACATTTAATTTTGAGGATAAAATTTTAGTGGGTTAAATGTTAATATTTGTTTTTGGTTTAATGGTAAACTGCGTAAATTGAGTCTGAACCCATTTGTCTCACTCTTCTAATTTGATGATGTCTTCATAAAGCTTTGTGGATTAAGCTGAATTTCTGTCCAGCCTTCCACCCTTAAATAGATGGACAATCTGCATGAACCAATTAGCTTTTGATGATATATTGCAAGCCTGTGTGATGGATTTAGAAAGTGCTTGGTATAGCTTCTACCCTTAGTAAAATTGCTTATTTATTGATTACCAAGCCAACATTCAAATGGATTCATTTAAGTTGTCTATGATATAAGGTATAGATCCCTTTTTATTGAATAAAATGAGAGAGACAATTTTGGACTGAGCTAGTGTAGCAACTATGAAAGTATCGTTAATTAAAGCAGCTTCATGTAGCTCAGAGTTAATAGAAAAGTTATGTTGATGTCAAAAAGAAAGATTTAAAATTTCAGGTAGAAAATTTTTGGAAGTTTTACTAACTAATGACATGATGAGATTTGTGTTTAGAGGTGAATTGAGTCCTCAATTTATTGGGCTATTTGAGATGTTGATCAAGGAATAGAAGGTGGCTTATAGCTTACCACTGTCTTCATTACTCTTTGGGGTATTTAATGTGATTCATATCTTTATGACTGAGGAGGTATATATCGAACCCCCGTTATGTGTTAGAACTTGAACTGATTTAGTTTAAGAAAGAATTGACCCATGAAGATCATTTTGTACACAATGTGGACCGCAAGGATTAAGTCATGAGATGGTGTAGTATTCCTTATGATATGGAGTTGGGAGGTTGCATACAGCTTAGCACAGCCCCCGATCTTATTTGGTATTCTCAATGTATTCAATGTATCTATGTTGAGGAAGTATGTTTCAGACCAGTCATGTTATAGCTTATGAGCCTATTCAATTGAGGAAGGATTTATCATATGAGGAACATCCTGTGCGTATCGTGGACCGCAAGGATCAGATTCTAAGGCGGCATACCATCCCGTAATCACTATGAGACGGAGGCTTCTTGGGAGCTGGAGGATGAAATTAAATCGAAGTATCCACAATTAATTATCTATTAAGATTGTTGACTTTTGAGATTTATAGTATACCAATTTCGAGGCCGAAATTTTTATAAGGAGGGGAGGATGTAATACCCGGTTCAAACGAACCAGATTTGGTTCAGATGAACCAGGCTTGGTTCAGATGAACCAAGCTTCTGACTTTTGGGTTCCCCGGACTAACGCTTCGCTCCAGGCGAAGCGTTAGCCTTTCGGGAAACCCCCGATCCGAGGCACTGCTCAGGTGAATAAATAGGGAGGAGAAGGACTTCTTCCTTCACGCTGGCGCTTCAGTCTCCATCAGGTAATCCCAGATCCAGAGAGAGAAAGAGAGAGAGAGAGAGAGAGAGTGGGAGAGAGACAGACAGAGAGACTGAGAATCAGAGAGCGCAGGAGGCAGTGAGAGAAACCGGCCGATCCCCTTGGTTCAGGCCCGGCGGCATGCTCGCCGCCGCACCGGCCTGATACTTGACCGCGACCGCCCCGCCGGGGGAGGCGTCCGGCGGGGTGGTGGTGGAGAGAGAGAGGAGAGGGAGGGCCAATTGGCCCTCCTCTCGCGCGGTGGCGGAAGCCGACCGGTCGGCTTCCGCCGGTTGGTTCGGGCCCGGCAGCGTGCTCGCCGCCTCGCCGGGCCCGAGATTTGGCCTGTCGCCTCCACCGGCGCCGGGCGTGCGTCCGGTGCAGGTCCGGCCGGCCAAGGTGGCCGGTCGTGCCGTCGGTACAGCACCGTGCCGCGCGGGTGAGTGGAAGACGATGTGTCAAATTGATGGAGAGATCGGGAGTTTGGTGGTCGGCCGTGGCGGCGGCTGGCTCTGGCCCGGCCACCGGCAGCTGGGCCGCCCTCAATTTGGCCGGCGGCGGCCCCGGCCACCGGCCATGTTCCCATCCCCTGTTCGGTGAAACAGGGGATCGGGTGGAAGGTGATGAACCAGGCCGGCTGGGCCGGCCGGTTCAGGCCTTTTGGGCCGTGCAGTGAGCCATTTATGGGCTGGATTTTGGGCCCCGTAATGGGATGGGATTAGAAAAATAATTATATGGCCAGAATCTGGGTGGATTCTAGTTTCATGGGGTATTTTACTTCCCCAATCGGGTGTGTAGTGGGAGATATTCGAGCCCGAAGTTGGGCCCGTGAACTAGTCTGGGTAGGGTCTTAAGGGTCATTTTATTAATTAGAATTCAGTGAATTAATTATGTACATTGATCATGTAGGTGCCCAGACATCTGATTAGTTGGTGCATCATTTGGATTTTGCGTAGGAGGTAAGTAAGACTATTATGCAATTAATTGTTTAATTAATAAATTGAGTATACACAGTTTGCATGCATTTTTAAATTAACTGAATTGTCTATGTAACATGGAACTGTGGATTTCAAATGAACAATTATATGATTATAATGATTGGTAATATTGTAAGAATTGATTTATTGATGTATATGCCAGAATTATGATTGCCTGTACGACATGTTTATATTGAGGTGATTTATGTATTTTCTTGTACTGTGCAAACCACTGTGAGATATTGTGAGATACAGATGCATGATGCACATAAGATGAAAATGCTAAATAGATTTATATGTGTCGCCACGGTTCTCCTTTACTATGGCCCCACACATTGTAGATGTGTTCTGTATGATTTTTATGGCCATACACACTGGAGATATATTCTGTTATGATATGGCCCCACATATTGTAGACATGTTCTGTATGATTTTTATGGCCTCCCACACTGACGAGTGTGTTCTGTTATGGTATGGCCCACATGTCTTACAATGTGTTCTATATGATTTTTATGGCCACATACATCGTAGAGTATGTTCTGTTATGGTATGGCCCACACATCGTACAATGTGTTCTGTGGATGTTGATGGCCACGCATCTGGAGGATGTGCTCTGATTGAGGTATTGCAGGGCCGTGGGACACATAGAAAATCTATAATTGCATAAACAGTGAGTTTGCCAGATTGCATATTATGATGATTATCAAATGTTCAATTTATGTTAAGTTGATAAATGCATATGTCGATAGCATGTTAAATATAATATGATTGTATAATAGGCTTACTATTGAGTGTAAACTCATTAACCTTCACCATGTTTTTTAGAGCCCCAGGGTTGATGATGGAGTTGATGGAGCTTTCAATAAATAAATAAGAACCATTGCATTGGTGTAATCCTATTATGTTTGTATGTAGGGCTTGTCGTAGCCCAACTTTATTAGCATGACTTGGATGTAGGGTTTGATACCCAAAACTTATAACTATCATTTGTATTAGGGTTGGTTTCCATATTCATTGCCTTTTGAATTGTATATCAAGATTTTAAGACGCCTTACGTGCCCGGCACGCGGCGGGTTGTCACCCTAGCTCAAAATTTTTGGGTCTGGGGCGTGAGAAAGTTTATGCAAAGAAGGAGATCCTTCCACAAAAGAAAATCTGGAATCAAAATGGAAGGAGAAAAAGAAAAAGAAAGGGATAAAGATAAAGAAAAAGAACCCTTGACATGTTATGAATATAAGAAGCCGGGGCATTTTCGATCTGAATGTCCTCAACTAAAGAAGGATTACAAGAAGAAGAAGAATGCCTATGTTGCAACATGGAGTGATAGTGAAGAATCTTCATCCAAAGAAGATCAAAAAGAAGTTACAAACATATGCTTCATGGTAAACGACAAAAATGAGGTAAATTCCGAAACCATGATGATTTTACATTTGATGAATTCTATGATGCATTTAATGAATTAGTTAGTGATTTCAAAATTTTGAGAATGAAAAATAAATCTTTGAAAACTAAAAATTTAAATCTTCTCAAAGAGAAAAATAAACTAATTCTTGAAGTTAAAAATTTAAAATCTGAAAAGGAAGATTCTCTAAAAAAAGAATCAATTTCTAATGAAAATATAAATTTGAAGAAAGAAACTGATAAATATAAGATTATTGTTGATAAATTTACATATAGCTCAGAAAAACTAAATTTGCTTTTAAGTAATCAAATAGCTGTATTTGATAAAGCTGGACTAGGATATAGACCTCACATGAAATAAAAATATGTAAATAATTTTTTATTAAGAAACCTATCAAAAATGATGTTTCATGTTATCATTGCAACAAAAAAGGACATAAATCTTATGAATGCAATTTTAGAAAAACTAATAAGAATTTAATGCTTAAAGGAAAGAAAATATGGGTTTATTGCTACTAACCATGAAGGACCCAAGAAAGCTTGGGTACCTAAATAGAAGATTTGATTATTTTGCAGGAATGTCTTGCGGCCAAAGGATCAAAAAGAAGATGGTATCTTGATAGTGGCTGCTCAAGACATATGACTGGTGACAAGGAGCAATTCATCACCCTTGAAATCAAAAGAAAAGGAGTCGTAACTTTTGAGATAATGGCAAAGGCCAAATTATGGGCTTTGTAAAATTCAAATCACTCCCTCCACTTTTATTAAAAATGTTTTGTATGTAGATGGATTAAAGCATAATTTAATTAGCATTAGCCAACTATGTGATAAAGGTTTCAAAGTTTCCTTTGAAGCTTCTATTTGCACTGTATCAAATCCCATTGACAATAGCATTATATTTGTTGGAAATAGAAATGGCAATGTATACTTAATTGATTTAGACAATTTGTCTACTAGTAATCATTGCTTAATTGCTGATAATGCTAAGGTAAATGAGATTGGATGGCTATGCCATCGTAGATTAGGTCATGCAAGCACACACTTAATTTCAAAATTAATTAGAATGGATTTAGTTAAAGGACTTCCAAAGTTAAATTTTGAAAACAATAGAATTTGTGATGCATGTCAATATGGAAAAACAAACTAAAAATTCTTTCAAATCTAAAAATATTGTTTCAACTACTAGGCCACTTGAACTACTACATATGAACCTTTTTGGACCTATTAGAACCACTAGTTTAGAAGGAAAGAAATATAGTCTTGTGATAGTAGATGATTGCTCTAGATATACTTGGGGATTGTTTTTAGCTCACAAAGATGAGACTTTCTCTATATTTCTGAAATTCTTCAAGAAAGTCACAAATAAGAAAAACACTACCATAGTGTCTCTTAGAAGTGATCATGGAACAAATTTAAAAATCATCTATTTAAAAATTTTTGTATTGAAAATGGCATTCATCATAACTTCTCTGCACCTAGAACACCTCAACAAAATAGAGTTGTAGAAAGAAAAAATAGGACTCTAGAAGATATGGCCCGTACCATGCTATGTGAAAGCTAACTCCCAAAGTACTTCTGGGCGGAAGCTATAAACACAGCATGTTACATCTTAAATAGAGCTTTAATTAGACCAATCCTTAAGAAAACTCCTTATGAATTATGGCATAATAGGAAACCTAACATTAGTTACTTTCATGCATTTGGTTGTTGATGTTTTATTCATAATAATGGTAAGGACAATCTTGAAAAGTTTGACGCAAAATCTGATGAAGGCATATTCTTAGGATATTTCACATCTAGTAAAGCCTATAGAGTATTTAACAAGAAGTATTTAATTGTAGAAGAGTCAATTCATGTAGTATTTGACGAGTCTTTAGCATCAAGTTCTGAAAAGATTGATGATAAGGAAGATACAAATTTGCTTGAAAGGGATATTAAAAATTGAATATAGATGTATCCTCAGATCATGACCAGAAGCTAAAGATGATGACTCACTAAGGATGATGTTATTAATACTACTCGTAATGATGTAGATCTACCTAGAGATTGGAGATATGCTTATGGTCATCATAAGGATTTAATCATAGGTGATCCATCTCAAGGAGTAAGAACTAGATCATCAATGAGGAATATCAATAATCATCTTGCATTTGTGTCTCATGTAGAACCCAAATCTATTGAAGAAGCTAAAAAAGATAGTAATTGGATGTTAGCTATGCAAGAAGAATTAAATCAATTTACTAGGAATAATGTATGGTCCTTAGTTGATAGACCCAAAGGTCATTCTGTTATAGGATCTAAATGGGTATTTAGAAATAAATTAGATGAAAATGGCATAGTAATTAGAAATAAAGCTAGATTAGTTGCAAAAGGATATAATCAGGAGGAAGGAATTGATTTTGATGAAACTTTTGCACCTATTGCTAGATTAGAAGCAATTAGACTATTACTTGCATTTGCATGTCATATAAACATTAATTTATTTCAAATGGATGTTAAAAGTATATTTTTAAATGATTTTATAAATGAGGAAGTTTTTGTAGAACAACCACTAGGTTTTGAAGATCATGAATTTTCAAATCATGTTTTTAAACTACACAAAGCTCTATATGGTTTAAAACAAGCACCTAGAGCTTGGTATGATAGATTAAGTAAATTTCTAATTGAAAATAATTTTTCTAGAGGAAATATTGATAAAATCCTATTTTTGAAAAGAAAAGATAAAGATTTGTTGGTAGTACAAATATATGTAGATGATATTGTATTCGGTGCTACTAACAATCTTTTGTGTCAAAAATTTGCAAAGTTAATGCAGGGTGAATTCGAGATGAGCATGATGGAGAACTCAACTTCTTCCTAGGACTACAAATCAAACAAGAAAAAAAGGGGATTTTCATCAACCAAACAAAGTACACAAAAGAAATTTTCAAGAAGTTTGGAATGGAATCGGTCAAACCCTTTGGAACACCTATGAGTCCTTCATGCAAATTGGATAAAGATGAAGATGGTAAGAAAATTGATCAAAAATATTATAGAGGTATGATTGGATCTCTACTTTACTTAACTGCAAGTAGACCTGATATTATGTTTGTTGTTTGCTTATGTGCTAGATATCAGTCTAAACCTAAAGAATCTCACTTAATTGCTGTAAAAAGAATTCTAAGATATTTAAGTGGAACTAAAAATGTAGGATTATGGTATTCTAGAGACTCAACATTAAATTTGATTGCATATTCTGATTCTGATTATGCTGGTTGTAAACTAAATAGAAAAAGCACAAGTGGAGCATGTCAATTTTTAGGTAGTAACTTAATCTCTTGGTTTAGCAAAAAGCAAAATTCGGTTGCACTATCAACTGCTGAAGCTGAATATGTTGCAGCTAGAAGTTGCTGTGCTCAAATCCTTTGGATTAAGCGATAATTTGAAGATTATGGCATAATACTTGATAAAACACCAATTAGATGTGATAATACTAGTGCAATAAATCTAACTAAAAATCCAATCCAACATTCAAGAACAAAACACATTGAAATAAGATATCATTTCATTAGAGAACATGTAGCTAATAGTGACATTTGTCTTGATTATGTTAGTACTGATGAACAATTAGCTGACATTTTTATAAAACCCCTAAGTGAAGAGAGATTTTGCTATCTTAGAGGAGAATTAGGAATTTGTGACCCATTGGAATGATTTTAAATCTCCTAGGAATGATTATCTAGAACTCAATTATTTTTTTTGAAAATTCTCTTATGATTTTAAGGAAACTCTATCTAGATATTTGAACCCCTTGATTCATCACATTCCAAAGTTGATTTATCCAAAATTTGATGACATTCTGGACAAGTTTTAGATTCTTTGAAACTCTTATTTTTTTACTGAAACTGTCTTGAGCCGACACCTCTATTATCGAGTCGACTCCAGTTTTGTTTGAGATTTTGGAGCCGACACCCACCTTTCCGGAGTCGACTCTATTTCGGGCGCTGACTGTGTTAGCGACTTGGAGTCGACACCTCGCTTTGCGGGAGCCGACACCTTGTGGTCCAGGTTGACTTTATTAGGGCAGAGTCGACACCTTTCTCATTTCATTCGACTCCAAACTATTTCAAACTTTTCCCCACTCTTCCCAAAACTCTAAATCTCTCAAATCCTTCATCCATTAGCATCCTATGGCACCCAAACGTAGAGGATCCGTGTTCGGTGGACCAGTGGCGACGAAAAATGGACCATGAGGCGTCCGACGCAGCAACCCTCTCCAAGTTCGTCCTCCACTTCGTTCGCTTCCACTCCGAGCGCAATCCCAAGTCCATCTTCACCTCAGGTTGACACCCTAGCTGGCGAGTCATCACAATGGGTAGGAAAGTAGATTTCTACTTCTTTGAAGCTGAGGGTTTCTCTATTGGACGTCAGCTCAAGGAGTTAGGATGGGAGAAGGTTTGTTCACTTGATGTTCCAACTTATCCGGTCCTAATTAAAGAATTTTATCACAATTTATCTAGAGGAGACGGAGGTATTGTGAGTTATGTTAGAGGAAAGAGGATACATTTAACTTCGAAGATTCTTGGTAATCTTTTGGAGATTTCGGTTATTGGATTAACTGCTACTTCACATAGTGAGAGAGTAGTGGCTCTGTCAAGAATGCTTGGAAGGGAGGTTACTAATTTTGAGGAAATCAGGGCAAATCAATTGCCTTTGGAGCTTAGGTTATTACACAATATTTGTAGTAGAATTCTTTTCCCAAAGGCTGGTTGATTTGAGTATGTCTCGGAGTGAGACATTTTGATTATGGACTGTGTTTTGACTGGTCAGCCTATTAATCTTGCTAGGATGATGATATGGTACATGGCAGAGGCTGATAATAAGAAAAGATCAACTTTACCTTATGGCATAATATTAACCATGACCTTTCAAAATCAAGGTGTAGTTATTTCTGATAGTGAGCCTATGAAGAACCTTAGACATACGGACTATTATAGCATTGCAACTGTGCACCGTATGGGGTTTGTGAAGGTGAATGAACAATGGAAGAGGAAGGGACACTCAGATGACAGGGCAGCTGAAGCTACTACACCTGATCCTTCAGAGGCTGACCTTCTATGAGACATCCTTCACCATCACCAGCACCTCCTGCAGTACCTTCACCACCTGCACTGGCACCTATTCCTATTTCCACTTTACTAGATTTTTTGCAATTCAATTGGAGCAGCTGAAGGAGCTTTTTGCTAATCATGAAGAAAAAATGAAAATTGAATTGGACAATAGACTTTTAAGTATAAGAGAGCTCTATTACTCTTTGGAAGATAAAGTGAACAAGATTGAGTCATCCTTCAGTACTTCTTTGGAGGCCTTGAAGATTGATTTAATGTAAATTTTTGATAAAATCAAGGATATTGGAGGAGACTCTGAGATTTATTCCAAATGTAATGCGGAGCTACAGGAGAAGGTGACTATTGCTGCTTCCTTGGTAGAGAAAATGTTAAATGACTTTATGAAGATACAAGAAAGTGGCATGGGAAAGATCCTAGAAGAACTTAAAAGACTTCTTAGATTTTGATTTTGATGTTTAGTTTGCTTTTTGATGTAATAGAATGTTTATATGAATGAAGTAATGAAATATATTGAAGTAAACATTTTGATACTTTGTTGAATGATGTAATGAATATTTTGATGTAATGTTTCAATATTTAATGAATATTAAATTTTGAATGTTTTGAAGTTTGATTTAAGCTTATGTTTGATGTTGAAGTACTTAATTTCTATAGTTGTTGTTAATTTAAGGCTTAATGAACCTTCTTCTAAACCTTTTTGTTGATTGCAAAAAAGGGGGAGAGAAGATGTATTTGTATATGCATAAAAGTGATGGAAGAATGATATATGTATATGCATGTTAAGCAATTAAAAGAATGAAGGAGAATAGTACTTCAAATATGCATGTTGAAAGGACTTAATAGTATGCATGTTGAAAGGAATTAATGTCAAAAGGAATAGAATTTCAATAGACTTAACATATGCACCAACATAGGGGGAGCTACCTCATTAAGGGGGAGCTTAACCTTAATTTAGAATGTTTTGACAATTATGTATTAATTGATTATGCATATACTCAATGTTTTTGTCATCATAAAAAAGGGAGAGATTGTTGGAAAATTATTGAGAAATTATTTACCCAATTATTGATTTTGATGATTAACAAAAACCATGAGTATATTCATTGCATTTCTGATAAATTTGATAAGTATTTCAGGAATTAAGAACGATTAATTATTCAAAAGGTATATGGAAATATTTTTGAATTGAATTTTAATGGATTATTAAAAAGTTCAGAATTAGAGCCGACACCCATACCTACTCGAGCCTACTCCAGAGCGTATCGGAATAGTTCAGGATTTTTGGCATGGTTTGGAGCCGATACCCTAACAGTCGGGAGCCGACTCCAACCTGAGATACAGAGAACTATTTTCTACTTCAGAAGTCGAAGCTGACACATGAATTTTTGGAGCCGACTCTAACCTGAGTTACAGAGACTATGTTTTTCGAAGCAATTCTTGGAGCTGACACCTCAGGATCGGGAGCCGACCCCAGATAGCGGTGAGTCGACACTTTGTAAAGTGGGAGCCGACTCCACGTCGAATTATTTTTTTGCTATTTTTGGAAACCCGATTTGGAGCCGATACCTGAAAAGTTAGAGCCGACTCCAACTTGTCAGAGGACCATTTTCAAAAGTGACAGATCAGCTCCAACGGCTATTTTTTCTCACCTACTTCTCAACGGATCTATTTTCTTGCATGGAGAACTCATTAAGGTATATTTCAACGGCTATTTTCTCACATAATCTCGGATTAAAAATCTATATAAAGAGGACATCTGATCGTTCGAAAAAAGGAAGAAAAATAACAAAAAAATTGAGGAAAATATCCAGTGAAAAAGAGAAAAAATCGAAGAGAAATCTCTGAGTCCACGCCTATCATCTGAAGAGAGTTTCTAGAGAAATCCAAAGCCCTCAGAGATCAAAATCGAAGGATTTTCAAAGGAGAAAATAAGAAGAGCAAAAGCCCTATTTCCTCAACATTCTCTTCAACGAATTTCTGTCAAGAATTAGAGCTGAAGCTTGGTTCATCCATTCAAAAGAGAAGAGGAAAAGAAGAAAAGAAGAAAAGCTCACATCCAGATTGCTTCAATCAGGCTTTTCTAATCTTTGTCTATTTACATTGTTTATTTGCTCAATTAAGGAGCTTTTGAATTGTAAACTTTATTTTGAATTGTTGTTTGCTAATTCAATCAGGGGGATTGAATTAGTTGAGGTAGTTTACCTCGGGATAAGCTAAGTTTAGCTTGGGTTAAGGTTTTGTGCTGGTGAACCTGTGAAAACCGGCTGGGTTCGTTGTGACCCCATGTAAAACAACAAGTTCAATTGTGATCTTGTAAAACAACTCAACTGTAATCAGGGGATTATAGTGTGGTCCCAAGAGTTGCTTGGGAGTGGACATAGGTGTGGCTAACACCGAACCACTATAAATCTTTATGTGTTTGTCGTGCATTTGTCTCTCTCTCTCTTTATCATATTGTGCTTTACATTATTGCATCACTTCACTAGTACACTTAATCCTTGTGAAATAGGTTTTAAGTTTTAATTGTTAGATTTTTTTTAAAGAACCCCATTCACCCCCCCTCTTGGGTTGCCATTTGGGCCAACAGCTTCCTTGCTTTTCACTGGCATATCATCGATGTAGACCTCCATGTTTCAGCCATTCTGATCTTTGAAGACCTTGTTGACCAGCTTCTTATAGGTTGCTCCGATATTCTTCAATGCAAACGACATAACCCGATAGCAGTAAGTATCTCTATCAATGATGAAGGATGTCTTTTCTTCAGCCTCGAATGCCATCCGTATCTGATTATAGCCTGAGTAGACGTCCATGAAGGTTAGTATCTGATGGCCCGAGATAACATCCACCAGTTGGTCGATCCTTGGCAAGAAAAAACTATCTTTCGGACAAGCCTTATTGAGGTCCATAAAGTTTATGCAGATTCTTCATTTGCTGTTCGCCTTCTTTACCATGACGACGTTTGCCAGCCAGCTGGGGTTTACCTTCCGATTGAAGTTCACTTT
The DNA here is from genome assembly GCA_900491605.1 of Calamus simplicifolius. Taxonomy (NCBI): domain Eukaryota; kingdom Viridiplantae; phylum Streptophyta; class Magnoliopsida; order Arecales; family Arecaceae; genus Calamus; species Calamus simplicifolius. The sequence goes on from UESW01004489.1 coordinate 177,762, forward strand.
GAGGAGTTTATCAACTTGCTTTTCGATTGCCTTTTGACGCTCTGGGGCGAAACTTCTCTTCTTCTGCTTGACTAGTTGGAATGCCTCGTCTACATTGAGATGGTGGACAAGAATATCTGGACTGATTCCCAACATATTAGAGGTGGACCAGGCGAACACGTCAGCATTCTTCCGCAGAAAGTCTATCAAGTCCTGCCGAGGCTGTCCTTCCAATTGTGACCCAACCTGGATGGTTTGGTCAGGCCGAGCCTCATTAAGCAGCACTTCTTCAATCTCCTCGATGGGTTCTCCTCTTTGCTCGACAAGGTCTTTCCGAGTGTCGAGTCCATCAACCTCAGGCCCTCGGGATTGAAGGTTGGTGACAAAGCAGAACCGAATGATAGCTTGGCTTCCTCAGACAGTCCCCACCCCCCATTTCGTAGGGAACTTCATGACGAGGTCAGGTATGCAGATTATAGCCTTGAGGGACATTTGCCTAGGCCTGCTAAGGATGGCGTTGTATAGTGACCAAAGTTTGGTCACTAGGAAATCTATGTAGATAGTTGTCGTGTAAGGCCAAGTACCTGCCTGAACCACTAGAGTGATTACTCCTTCGAGCACGACAGTATTGCCGGTGAACCCCATCAGAGTAGAATCTATAGCTCAGAGATCTTTCATTCTTAGATTCATTCTCATGAAGGCATCGAAATATAGAACATTAACCAAGCTTTCACTATCAATCAAAACCCGATGTACATCATAGTTGTTCATATCAGGGATACAACAAGGGCATCATTATGGGGATACTGTATCCCTTAGAGGTCTTCATCCGAGAATTCGAGTTCTCGCATCGGATCCTCTTAGGTGGGTTCTTCTTTGTTTGGCCGACTTTGGGATGAGCCGACCATGGCAATCATGTTGACATTGCCAGCAGTTGGTGGGTTCGACGGAGGTTGTTGTTGAAGCTCTAGCGGATGCTCTACTTTGTTTTATGCTTCTAGGGCTCTTCTATATCGCTCTAACCTTTCTCGGTGAATGAACTGCTCAATCTCCTGTCTGAGCTGCCAACATTCCTCGATATCATGGCTGTAGTCCCTATGATACCAGCAATACTTCATCATGTCCCTTCGAGCCATGTTTCCTCAGAGGGGCCTCAGCCGAGGGAGTTGGCGCTCAATTTTCATTAGGATTTGAGCTCGCGGTGCGGTAAGTGGAGTGAACTGATTGAACCTCCACGTTGGGCTTCTGGTAAGCTGCCTCGGTGGTGGAGCCCTTTGACGGTGAGGCGGGCTTGCAGGGCGAGCTAGTCAGCTCTTGTCCGAGCTCTTCTTCTCTTTCTTCTTTGATTACTAAGCGCCGATCCGACCTTTTGGATTCTTTGACCCTGGCATATTTATTCATCAAGATTATCATGTCGGAGAGGCTTTTGGGATAGTTCACTTCCATGGCTAGGCAGAAGTCTTCCTCCTTCGATACTCCGCCTGTCAAGGTGGACATAGCCACCTCGTGATTGAGATGGTCAACCTCCGGTATGGCCGCGTTGAAACGGCCTAAGAAACTTTTAAAGACTCCATCTCTCGCTACTTTATTTCTAAGAGGGAGTCTGACCTCCGTCGGTAATGGTGGTTGCTAATGAATTAGCTGGTCAAAGAATGACCCAGTTCATCAAATGAGTTGATGGAGTTCGGCTTCAAGGTGCCGAACCATACTCTGGCAGGTCCTCTGTGAGTAGAAGGAAAGGCTCAGCACAAGATAACATCTGAGGCCCCGTGGAAAAGCATGATGGATCGGAAGCTACCTAGATGATCATCCAGGTCGATGGTTCTGTTATAAGGCTCAATGGCAGGGAGTTTGATATGCGACGGGACCGCTTTCTTCATGATCTTATCGATAAAGGGTGGGCCCTGCTCCACTCATGGCTCTGGATGAAATGCGTGCTTGACAACATCTAACTCCAGGCATATCTTCTAAATTTTTTTGCTCCATCACCTCATTTCGAACAGTTAGAGAGGCTAGTCGGGAAGATCGCGGCTGTGGCATCGAATCATAGCGCGAGGAGATCGAAGACAACGAGCGGGTCTGGCGGGGCCAAGGTAAACTCCTATCTTTGACCTTCTACAGAGCGGGCTCCGCTTCTACCTCGTGGCCAGGCCATCGTTGGAGGCTCATGGCCTCGAGTTGATCGGGTGGAGGAGTTGTCGGTTGATCCGGTGCAGCTACTCCGACGGGATATTGCTGAGCAGGCGTAACGTCCCTCCATGGAGGCCCTGCATCAATTGCGTCAAGGCTTGGACCTGTTGGACCAATGCACCAAATTGGTCCTGGGTGACTGGGGCCACGAGCAGCGACGGAGCCTCGGGATATGCGACTGTGAGGATGTTGTATTATGTGTGAGGTTAGGCCTTTGAGAGGTGGCCTGATCTAGAGCATCTGTGGTTGCTCTCTTGCGATTGGCCATTGAGGATGTATCATTCTTGCTTGAACCTTTTCTCCTTACTTTCAAGTTTTGAGAGACTCGAGGGCCTTTCCTCTAGTGCCAATCTGTTGCTGTAGATTTTCGTTCTCCAGTTCAGGATGGTGCACGTTTGAATCCGAGTAGCTTTCTCTCATCCTGGTGGACCTGCAAAATAGTCCTTGCACAGGGATTGAGGTGGATGATCCTTGCGGAAGACCTTCCAAGGTGTGATGGGGTCATGGACTTAATTCCAATCCTATCTTCACGAATAAAGATTTTTTTTATTTCATCACCATTCTACGAAGAAAAATAAATCTCCACTCTCTCCCCACCTTGCCACATTTTGCTCCATCTCTCTTTTAATAATATATTTAAATTTTAATAAAAAATTTAAAAATAATTTTATAGATATAAAAATATATAAAAATAAAGCGAAGATAGAATAATCAGAATGGAATAAGATATATTTGTCTCTGTTTCCATCCAACCCTGCTAATGGAGACGAAAGTAATTCATCGGACCGCCAAAGCTTCAGCTCGGACGGAAGCCCAACCAGACGGAGCGAGAGAGAGAGAAGAGAGAGAGAGAGCAGGCCCAAAACTAAAATTACGGGCCGGGTGGATTGGATTTGGGTTAACCCGGTCTAGAGTTGCACGGCACGAGTCCTCCACCGCGCCCTAGCTCTCAGAGAACTGCGGCTCTTCTTGACCCGCCGTCCGCCCGTCTCGGGGAGCGCCGCCGTCCGCCGTCTGCTCGCTACCCAGAGGTTCTCTCTCTTGCTCCCTTCCCCCGGGCCCGCGTTGGCACATTTTGTGTTAGCTTTTCTCTTCTCCTTCTTTTCTTTTGGGATTACGAGATCAAAGTACTCCTTGTTTTGAATTTCGGAAGAAGAAAGATCATATTGATAAAGATAACAGCTTTACATATATATTTTTTTTCTTCTAGAACTTGTAATGATGTAGAGGGAGGGCGGAGCTGGATTTTTTATTTAATTTGAAAAGAATGCGAATTCTGATATCTCGAGGTGATATGGGCTGTGAATGTCGACACAATTGCTTAACTTCGTGAAAAATTCGATGTAATTTCACTCATATATCAGTATCGAATGGGTAGATTTTTTTTAAGCACCGTTAGTTATTACAAATTTAAATGCATTTTTAGTGATGTTTTCATGTTTGCGAACGAGTTTTTGATTTCAATAAGATGTTTTCTTTTGCAAATAAATCTGAGCAGATCTGCTGTTACCTCTAAAGCAAGTAACTTTCAACTCAACTCAACTCCACTAAGCCTTTTCCCAACTACATGGGGTCGGCTACATCAATCTGCTTCTCTGATCTATTCAGAACTAAGTCGAAACTTTCTAGCCTTGTGCATAGTTTGATTTAGTAAATTTCAGCTATCTAATGCAACCCTTCTTCTTTACCTGTGCTTAGAACCGACCTTAGCGGATTTCTAAATCAAGTAACTTTAGCTTACTCAAATCCAAATGCAATTTTGTAGTACCTACGTATGGAGGTAACAAGTTTTTTTTTTTTTTTTAATTTGATGCGTGAAATCATATTGTGAATTACTCCAGGTTTACAGTTGCATCACCATCAATGAAGTACCAAAAAACTTATGCAAATTTTGCACTTCTATTAGTGCTACTGCTATCTTGAGGGCATACGTTCTTGATATAGATATGACAACTTGCATTTGCGAACTACTCATAGTATCTGTTGCCAGCACGAATCAACACATTTAGCTATAACTTACACATATGAATGCATTTTTATTGATATATTCAGTTCCTTTAAAAAAAAAATCCTGCAGTTGGCTTTAATTAGAAAACATAGGAGCACTCTTTGAGAAATTTGGGCTAATATGCTGTCTGAGCATGAAGCATGGTAGAAGTTTTATTGAATATTGGGATGGAACTGAGAAATGTTGTGATTTTAGTAGTTTCTGGATACATGAATATCAATTATACATCTGCCAAAAGAAAGACTAAAGATGCTAGACTTCTTGCAACTTAGTATAATATCTCGATTATATGAAAATTTTACCTCATCATATGATTAATTTATACCTATGATTTTATTAGTTTTAATAATGTGGTTTGGAAGGGGTTTTAACTTCTTAAAATAATGAAAGTACAATGGTTGTGTGTGTGGTTTGGATAAATATGTGGCAAAAGCAATATGTCCTTGACATTCTAGCTTTTGTTGTCTGCAAATAAGTGTTTGAATGATCCTATTTGAACTTATTTGGAATATTACCATCTGTTATGGTCTCATATGGCCATATTATATCTTTGGGGAGCTAACATGTGATTGCTTTCAAATGCAAAATTGGTACTAACGCATGTGAAGTAGGCTGCTGCTATTAGTTCTTTTCTTGTAGCTTGCATATAGATACAATTGATGAGTGAATCTTATAGGAAATTGTTTGGGCAAACCTGCCCCTCCAGGTTTTGTAGTTATGGTGGGATGGCAAAGGTGTCTGCACTCTGTCCTTCGCCATGCTGCCACCGTGGTGGAGAAAAATCATGGATCATGTGCCATACCATATAGCACCTGTCCAAAGCCTTATCCATTACTGGGTAATGTACAATATTCCACATAGCATTTTCTTTTAACTCTTTTTAACAGCTTTCTATATTTTTGCAGAGTGGATGTCTTACACTGTCATTATGTAAATATAACCATTTGCATCAGAGAGAAGGAGATCACAAAGTTGTCTAGGAGCTGAAATGAAGTACTCCCAAAATGATTATGATTATAATAATTTGAACTAACTTTTTTTTGGTTAGAAATTCAAATTAACTTTTTTTTGGGTAAATAAATTCAAATTCAAATTAACTTATGAGCTAGCTATTTATGCTATATATTTACAAAATGCTTCTGACCTCTGACCTTGACTGATAAATCACCTCTTTTCATGCCATAATCCTAAGATTTATATCATTGAATGATTTTGACCTGTCATTTTTTGATCTTCTGAATAAATATTAGTAAAAGAAGAGGTCTTTGAAGCTTCCAGCTATAATAAATGATGCTGTTAATATAATTTTTTTCCATCGCCCATCCTAAGGGTGGAGCTATAGGTAGATTCTGGAGTAATATATTTATTAAACTTTCCTTAGATTGCGAGTTTGTGACAGCTAATTTCAACTTTCTAAGAACCTCTCAGTTCTGAAGTCCAGAGCATTAACATTGATGGCAGCATTTTTTTAATCTGACAGAAAGTCTTTTTTTTTTTATCAGTATTTATATATGACCCATTTTGCCTTCTGTATTTAAGCCACTGTTCTAGTAGTCATTTTAGGATATCTGTACTTTCTGTATCTCTGCATCTTTCTATCATGCGTTGATACTTGGACGCATGGTTCTACACTTTCTTCAGCTTAACTGATGTATCTTTTTAGGATTTTTACAGTATCATTCTGTTCATTACTGTTTCTTTCTATCAGCCTTTAAAGCTAGTTGATTAGTCCAGCTACTTTCTGTTTGATGAGTTCCATTTTGATGAGAATTAATTCTACCAAAAATGACATACAACATCATTGCAGGCCAATGTAAACATCTGTGGGGAGTATCTGATCTTTCTACCAGAAGAATCACTCCTTTCTATCAATATCTACAACACTCAGTAATTTTCTTGCACCCTGAATTGCTCTTTGTCTTACAATTCACATGTTGCTTTCCTTTTCCAAATATTTGGGGTAGTTTGACACATATAGATGGTAATAACAAACAGAAGACCTGGTTATTTTTCATCTATCTAACTTCCAATGAACATCATAAACATTTTTGGTGGGCATTTTGACAATGTGGGCATTAAATTATTATACAAATATGCTTTTGTACTACTGCATAGGTTTTCTTTAGTCTGTACATCATTTGTTTAGATGCATTATAGATTACACTACATGTTTCTTGATTTCAAGCATGGCTTGTGAATTATGGTCCTTCCACACTAACTTAGAGTCAAGTCCATGTGGGGTTTAATTCAGTTTGTGTATCATCTCTTCGGATGCATTAGCAGATCTGTCATTGTACTGCATGTTTCCTAATTTTGACAACTGACTTATGACTTGTGGCCTTTCCATAATAATCTGGAATGACAATGTTGGTCATTTTTCTTTATATCTCCTTATGATCATACCCTCATGCAATCCTTCATATCACATAAATTGCATTTTATTTTATTTTCTTCCTATGATACTCTTGCCTTGTCAGGTGCTCTCAGTAATTTTATCCTCATTCTTTTTTAGAAATCATTTTTGTGTGGCATATTATTATTAATCCTGTAAGATTGACCTCATGTTCTGCTATTGCAGGGAATATTCAGTTCAAAGAACTTGTTGGCAGAAGAAGATGCAAACATGGTGCCTATTTCCTCTCCTCTGACACCAGTCATGGGAGATGGTGGTAAACAGAGAAAAAGACCGTGTCTTCTAAACCCTTGAGAGTGCAGGCTATTAAGAAGGATATCAGACAGGTGCAAACAGTGCAATTATGCACTCTCAGCATGATCTCCTATAGTCATTTATTGCTGAAAATATAGAATTTGCAGTATGCAATTAACTTGTTTTAGCTAGTCTTACCTACATGAGGCCTTTGGCTTTGTATTTACTTGTGGAGAGGATAGGCCATAACTTTCTCACCGCTCAGGCAGTGTTACCTGGACGCTTCAAGTTCTGGATTTTTTGATATGCCGGGAACTTTGACACTTAGGACAATTGATGCTCTTCATAGCATTCTTCGACACCTCATACCATCAAATTATCATACTGTTATCGTTGTGGGTCTACTTTTGGCTCTTTTATATGAAAGCCTTTTATTCTAAGATAACAGTTGCTGATTTATGAACTTAAATAGCATAGGTTTAGCTTATTATTCAATATATGAATATGCATACATAAATGAGACACGGATGTGTTCACATATCCAATTTTCAGAAGATTACCATGTTGGATTCTTCTGTAACATTGTCCAAGTGGAGTCTTAGGGATTTTTAGTGTTTATCTATAAAGAGTTTTCTGAAAATTTAACTTGATCAAATTTTGGTCTTGAGAAAAGGGAATTAATTTGCTGCATACTAACTTGACTTTACACCACTGTGATTTGGAATAAGTATGAGGCAGGTTCATGATTTTGCTCATTAGCCTAATGAATTGCTTGTACTAGAAGTGTTTTGCTTTGAAATTGAAGAAAATGATAGGTCATTTGTTCTCTTTCGGTTGAAGAACTGGTATCGTAACTTGATGCATTTTGGGCTGTTTTATGGTTGCATGTCAATGCATCAGAAACCACTAAAAAAATGGGTTGGGAGTATTTCACAAGTTTAATCAAGAATAAGTGCAATACATCCTCATACTCATATGCTGCAGGGATATGATTGGTGGACACCTCTATTGATTGAGTTCAGCTTTCTTGTGGATTAATGAAAAGTTTCTTTGGATTCTTGATGGCCTTCATGGTGTTCTGGTCATTTCTTTTCATGTCCATGAGAAAGGTTTGGAGTGGAAATTGTCACTTGATTATAATGAATTAGCCAATCTTAGGATTCAAAATTGGCCAATATCCAATTTAGCACGTTGCTTGCATGCAGTAAACACCTTTGTTCTTTGTGCTGCAAAAGCTTGTGCATCTAAAATTTTTGAAAGGTGCCTCATGATTTACACAATTGTTTATATTTTCAACTATGCAACCTGAGATTACTCGTTTTTACTTCATTTTGTGTAATGGATAAAGCAAATCTTGTCAAACTGATGAGGATCTAGTAGGAATGTCTGCAGACTAACAATACAATGCCTTCTCTTGTCTATTAATTGTTGAATAAATTACTTTAACTCATTGATCTTTTGAACATGCTTTATTCCTCTCCTTGCTGCAGTGGAATCATTTTCCACGCCCATTAAACATCAATTCCTAATTTAGTGAACATGATGTTAACAGCCTATTGTTTAGAATATCTTGAGGGAATGCAGCAAAACTATCTAAACAGAAATATCACTGTCGTACAAAATTATTGCTCACTCACATATAATGGATCATTGCTTGCACCCTTAAGATGCTCTCATGATGGCATTTGTAATAATCACCAAAATTGGAACTGTTACGTACTTATGTTGAATAGCAAGGGTTGCCTCCTGATTCTTTTTGATGAAATCTTAGGATCATGACTTTTGGGCTCTTGGAACAAGGAGGGTGCCTCTCTCTCTCTCTCTCTCTCTCACACACACACACACACACACACACACTCACTCACTCAAAGAGAGAGAAATACCTATTAGATAGAATTCTATATGTTTTGCTCTAATTTGAGGGGAAGAGCGAACATTTCTTGAGATTTTAGGGCTTTGGGATTGTTAAGAAGGCTATGGTATCAAAGAACTAGGGTTTAAGATGGACAGGATTATAGCTGCATTTTTTTTTAAAAAATGTGGGAGGCAGCACATCTAAACCAGCTTTTAGTTGAATAAAAAACTCTAAAATAACTCTTTTTTCTAGCTTATTAAGATAATGATTTGAATTCTCTACATATGACTTAGGAAGTATTCGCAATCAGTAGAGTTCTTATGAAAGCTTGCATAACTTAAAACAATCCTAAAATAAGACTTGTTAAAATCCTTGCCCCCTCAAATTCAGTAGGATTCTTCATTATTGTCAAGGTCCTCTCCTCTGTATCCATTTCTTTTCCCTCTCTGTTGTTTTCTAAGTTATTGTTTAAACATAAGACCAATAATCATTCTCTTTCACTTTCTTCAGCTTCAACTTCGGCTTTTACCCTGTTCTCTTTGTGTGTTTGTGTGCACACATGTGCAGAGTTTTTATTCCTAAACTAGTCTTATTGCATTTGCTTGGAGCAGTGACCAACATTTGCTTTTTTTCATCCTTTCTTCTGGGATAAGAAGCAAGAAAGCACCTAATTATTTGAAGAATAAATTATATGATTGGAGAGCATTACAATTTTTACTCAGTCCTGTATAGCTTGTTCATTGATTCAGAAGGCCATCTCAGAGTTATTTTCAGAGCACTGCATCAAGGATAACTGTTTTCAGAGGCCAGTTGTTTTCAGTTGTCACTTATAACACCCTTTAAATGTTTGAGTGTTGATGCATGCTATATCAGGTCCTTTTTCATGCTAACAGTTTTGCATGACATCAATTGTTGTCCCATAGTGTGTACCTTGATATGCACCATATCAGTCCCATTCCATGGCCATGGTTTTGGATACTGTCAATTGCTTTGTCATCATGTAATTTGTTGTAGATGGCTTGGAACTTTCTCATAAGGAGTTGTGTTTTAGTTGAATCTTCAGCTGGTAATTTGCACTTCAAGTGTAGATGCCATTTCCTACTCAAAACCTTGCCTTTGAAGAAAAAAGAATTCTTGGTAATTTTAAGTTTAGGAACATTGGAAAGTCAGTCTTATGGTTGCATGAACTTAAATTATAGTCAATAACATGATCTTAAATTATAGAACCAATGTGTAGGCATTCGCACTTGGCAATTGGCCTCCTAACCTCTTTTCCCTAAAGGTGCCTTGGTCAGGAAGTTAGCATAAATAATAAAGTATTGCCATCAACTCAAGAGGCAGCCAGAAAGCATTCTCAAACTTTGATAGATCATCTTGATCCATCAAGCTAACTCCATATAGCCAGCTTGATATTTAGGATTGTTTTGAACCTGCTTGTTTGTTTGTTACTTTCTGGTGGTTTCTTTATGCATGTCTGTATTCAAAGATGAAGTTGGCTTATAGATGATAGACTATCTGAGACAGTCATTAGGTTTATATGATGAGATTCTGCTTGCAGGCCTACCTCTTCTGCCTTCAAATGTTGATTTTCTATTATGTCTCCATTTCTAAATATATTTTTATGCATTGGTGGTGTCAGAGTCCCAAGAAGATGAATCTGGTGGCCAAACTGGTTCGTGGAATGAGGGTTGAGGATGCCCTTTTGCAGCTGCAAGTAACCGTAAAAAGAGCGGCAAAGACAGTATATCAGGTGATAATAATAATAATAACAAAGTCTTAATCTCAAACTAGTTAGAGTCGGCTATATGGATCTTTTTTTTTTTTTCATTCAGCTCTATTATGAGTCATATTTTTTATAAGATGCAAAACTTTTAAGTCTTTACATTCTATCAAGTGATATGAACTTGAGATTTCTAGTAATTTGTTCCCCCCACCAATGAATTGGGAAAGTATATGATATCTTAACTAATACTTGGAATTTACTCTTCTGTGTTATAATTATCCATATAAACCACCGCAGGTAATCCACTCTGCCCGTGCCAATGCAGCGCATAATCATGGATTGGACCCTGATCGTCTTCTTGTTGGTAAGTGAATGTTCAAATTCTATTAGAGGGGAAAAATGGATTGTTATGTGCCTTCCAATCAAAATTTTCTTTTGTTATTTCCTTCTCCTATAGATGAAGCCTTTGTGGGAAAGGGGGTTTATCTGAAGAGGCTGTCGTACCATGCCAAAGGGAGGAGTGGGATCATGGTGAGACCCAAATGTCGGCTGACAGTGGTGGTGAGGGAAACCACTCCTGAAGAGGAGGCAAAGATTGCTAAGCTTAGGGTCAGCAACTTCAAGAAATTGACAAGGCGGGAAAGGCAGCTTGTCCCTCATCAGCTTATCGAAACCACACCAAAGTGGGGCCGGAAACGGAAGGAGACAGCTTGAGCATACCATGGTGTTGTCTACACAGTTTGATTGTGAAAAGCCGTCATTATTTATTTTGGTAGGGAACATTGGAAGCTCTGAAAGATATAATGCAAACCATTGTACAAGCAACTTGGATTCAGTGACAAACTAGTGGTGCTTGTTATACCAAACTTTCTGCATCACCATTTCTTCAATTGATATATCACTACGAGGTTTTGGCTTCAATAGCTTTATGGTTGATGTCATATATTGTGTTTCTACTGAAGTTCATCATAAGTTGTGGCCTTGTAGACTATTGTTGCACTGTTCCTTACAATGCCAATAGCCTAGTTGATAATTATTGTGACTTGCTAGTTCACTGCATTATATGGATTCTATTAATCCATGAGCATTCACTAAGATATTGTTGCAAGTTTGATATCTATTTTATTAAAACACTGGAGCAGTTTAATACTGATTAGACATGCTAGGAAACCCTGTAGTGTCAGAAATAAGCACATTTTAGCTGTTTATGTGTGTGGCATAGTTGTCAGAATCGAATCGATCGGTTGAACCGGTTGAACTGGGATCGAAGGCTAAATCGGTCCAGTTTCAATATAAAATCGAATGTGTAAGTGACCCAGAATAATCCGATCAACCCATTCGGTTCACCCATGAACCGATCAATCCAACCCGAACCGGTTCGGATTATGGGTTTTATTATTATGTTAACATTAAATTTTTTATTAAAATTAATTATTATTAATATAAATATATTTTTATATTAATATAATTGATCGATGGTTGAACTAGTGACCCAACGGTTGAACTGGTGACCCGAGCCCTTGGCTGGGTCAATGTCCGGGCCGGATCTGACAACTATGGTGTGTGTGTATGGGGGGGGGGTTGATTAGTGAACTTTTAATCATCCATTAAAGAAAGGTAGAAATAAAGGGTGCCTAGTATTTAAGAATGAACCATAACTGTTATGTATCTTTTTTTTTTTTTTTGGTACAAAAACGGGCGATCACACTAACCTAGTGCGAGTCAGCCCAGAAAGGTCCGAATACAAAAATTGCTGTAAAATAGATGGACAGGATCGCTCGGCTTCCAATACCACGATCCATCATGCTGGGCCACAAAGGACGCTACCCAGTCCGCCGTCGAATTGGCTTCACGATAAATATGGCGAATCCGGGTACAGACGACCTTGGAAAGGATGGAACGAATGTCCGTCAGAATCGGGTTAGTAGGATCAGAATGGCAGTTCTCCTTCTGCAACCAGGAAATAACCGCCAGGGAATCACCCTCAATGACAATCCTATGGGCCTGTAGAGTCCTGACAGCATAAGAAATGCCCGCCCAGGCCGCATAAAGCTCAGACATCAGGACGGAGGAGTCAATGGATCCAAAACCTCCCGCTCCCAGAAGCTCACCCTGAGGGTCACGGACAAGGAAACCAGAACCAGCCGCTCTGCCACGAACACTGCCATCAAAATTGATTTTGACGAACCCTGGAGGAGGGGGATCCCAGGAGATGAACACCGAATGACGGTTCGCTGCCGAAGCAGCAGGGGATCCCCAGAGGCCAGAGACATCAGAACCAACCCGGGCACAGTCCATGACCAAAGAACTGATTTTTCTCATAATTCTGAAGGAAGACACAGGGTCGTCCGTAAAAAGAATCTGGTTTCTCGATAACCATATATGATAAGCCGTGGCAATCCAACAGCTGCACCTCTGCGAAGAAGCTCTACGAATATCCAGAAGAAAGAAGAACGAGGAGAACCCTGATCGTCCCTCCTAACAGAATAACCTACCCTCTGCCATAACCAACTCACCCTGGGGCAGGTAAAGATAGCATGATCTGAGGATTCGTCCTCCTCCCTACAAACGGACAGCACGGATGAATCACCAGACCTCTTCTAGAAAGAAGAAGACAAGTGGGAAGGCAATCCCACAGAAGCTTCCACATAAATAGCTGCACTCTGGGGAGGGTGGGAAGCTTCCAAATCCAATCAGCATCAATCGAACGCTGGGACCCCGGCCTGAAAATCATCATCAAATCCTTGATTGGAGCCCTAGAGAGACATGATTTCTGCCAAAGTCTGGAGTCAGATGAGCAACCTGGGATAATGGGCATCAAGAGAATACGTCTAGAAAGCTCCAACCCAAAGAAACGGGTCACAGAGGGGATATGCCAGGCAGGGGGATCAGAAGAAATCAAATCCTTAACCCGAAGGTTATAAGGGATGTCAATACTTATAAAAGAGGGCCATCGTGAGAGAGGAATATCCGAAAACCAAATATCCTGAATAACATCTATAGATGATCCATCTCCCATCATACACGTAACATTACCCCTGATAGCCTGACCAAATCTGCAAACTTCCTTCCAAAAGGAGGAGCAACCACGTGGAGGCCTGATATAAGAATCCGGCACCCAGCCACCATACCTAGCACGCATAATAGTACTCCAGAGACATGCGGCTCCAGAAGGAATCTAGAAGCATGTCTGGCAAGGAGGGCATCCCTTCTAACAATCAGAGACTGGATCCCAAGACCGCCATCTTGGATAGGCATGCAAACAGTTTCCCAAGATAAAAGATGCATACCATGACCTTCTTGCGTAGAAGCCCACAGAAAATCACGGAAACTTCTCTCAATCCTCTTAAGACAAGTAATAGGAATAATAGAATTAGACAGAAGATACATGGGAAGGGAGGAGAGGACCGAGCGTATGATAATAATCCTGGCCATCATCGAAAGGCCAGTAACCTGCCACCCCTCCATACGCTGATGAATCCTCCTCTCAAGCTCGAAGAAATCAGAACAACGGGACGTCTTCCTGTGATAGGAATCCCCAAATACATCAATCTGTCTGCCTGAGTAGAAATTCCTGATAAAGAAATAATGGCTTCCTTGATAGCTCTAGGAGTCTTCGGGCTGAAACATAAAGTGGATTTTAGAAAATTAACCTTCTGGCCTGAAGCCTGACAATATCTCTGGATAATAGAATAGAAAGACGACGCATTAACAATAGAAGCCTGGCCCAGGAGAATGCAGTCATCCGCAAACAGGAGATGGGACACCAAGGGGCCCTCCGCTCCAGCCAAATAAGGGACAATACTCCGATCTCTCTGCGCCTGATGGAAAGCCCGAGACAGATCATCCACAGCTAGAATAAACAACAAAGGGGACAAAGGGCAACCCTGTCGGATCCCCACAGTAGAGTGAAAGAATCTGGTCGAACTACCATTAATAATTATAGAGGACGGCGTCTGAATGCATGCCATAATCCACTCAATGAACAAGTCATCAACTCCAAACTCGTAAGAGAGCGACGCAAAAAGGCCCAATTCAGTCTGTCATAGGCTCTCTCCATATCAAGTTTAACAGCCATAAGACTTCTCCTGCCGAAGCTCTCTGTAAATCAAACATAAATTCCTGGGCAATGAGAATATTATCAGAAATAGAACGCCCTCTAATAAACGCCCCTTGTTCAGCAGAAATTAGGCGAGGGATCACCAGAGCGAGCCGGCGAGCCAAAAGCCGAGCACAGACCTTATAGAGCGTAGTGCATAGACTGATGGGCCGAAAATGCTGAGGAAGGGAGGCATCAGGACGCTTAGGCACCAGAGAAATAAAGGTCTGATTCCATTCCGCTGGAATTTGTTTAGCCAGGAAAACAGACTGAATTGCCAAAACCACCTCCTGACCCACAATGTCCCAATAATGACGATAAAAGAAAGGCGGAAACCCATCAGGCCCAGGGGCCTTATCTGGGCCAAGGTCCCAAAGGGCCGCCCTAATCTCGTCCGCAGAAATTGATCTGGCCAACATACTGTTATCTACAGAAGAGACTTTCACAGAATCAGAAACCGGAGTAACTGGCCCTCCCGCACCAGAAGAATCAGTCCATCTAGACTGAAAAAGTGAAGAATCATCTCCCTAATAGATTGGGAATCCTCCTGAGTATTCCCCTCTTCATCAACTAATCTCCGAATCCTATTGGCAGCACGCCGCTTCAGGGTAGCCTGATGGAAAAATCTAGTATTACGATCGCCATCACAAATCCACTGAGCCCTGGATCGCTGCCACCAATAAACCTCCTGCTGACGAAGAAGAGAGTGATGCTGAGCAAGCTTATCCCGAAGAGAAGAGAGGTCCGAGGCCTGCAAACATCCGTCCTGATCTTCCTTAGCCTGAAGAGCGCTAATATCGCTTTCAGTCTGTTCAATATGTCTGACCAAATCCCCCAACTCCACTCTACTCCATCTGGATAATCTATGCCTGGTCATCTTCAGACGGCGAGATAAACGATAAACTGCATTACCCCTGACCGGGAGATGCCAGATGTGATGAATAATAGCACGAGCAGCTGAATGGGCAGACCAAAACTGCTCAAATCTGAACTGCTTGCGCTGATGCTGAACAATCTCCGTAGAAATCAAAATAGGGCAGTGATCAGAAGCAATTCGAGGAAGATGAGAGACAGTAACCGCAGGGAACAAATGAAGCCACTGAGCTGAAGCCATTGCTCTATCCAGCCTCTCCCAAACACGAGCTGAACCCTGCCGATTATTACACCAGGTGAATTGGGGACCAGAGTATCCCAAATCCATCAATCCAGCAGAATCAATGAAAGATCTGAATTCAGTTATGTCAGCAGAGCCAGTAACTCGTCTACCCCCTCGTTTCTCACTAGGCTCCGTAATGCAATTGAAATCCCCAGCAATAACAGAAGGAATACCTTGGTCAAGAAGGGAACGAAGTTCAGACCAGAGATCCTTCTCTCCCTATAGTCCGTACTGGCGTAGACAGCCGATAATAGCCAAGGCTCAGAAGCACCTTCAGAGACAATCATACTTATCTGCTGATTACACTGATGGAAAGCATCAATCGTAACCGCAGTGGAACGCCAAAGAGCCAGCATACCTCCAGACAACCCTTCAGCCTCCACGGCATACGAGGACCATGATCGGGCCATCTGCTTACGAAACCGAGCCAGACTCTCACCCGACAGTCTCGTTTCCAAAAGGACACATATATCAAACTTATGCAGCTGCAACAATCTTCCAAAAGAGGAACGAAAGGATGGCTTTCGAGCACCTCTGACATTCCACAGAAGGATCTTCATTTACAGACTGGGAGAAGTTAGGACCCCTCCATGGTCCTCCGACATAATGCTGTCAGCAATACCCCCTGCCAACGGAGGGGAAACATCAGACTGAGGATCTGAACAGCCCAGAGGCCCATCCATCTCCACAGGAGAACCAGTTAATACGGAGCTAGGACCCTGACCTACAGGACTTCCGTCAATTACATTAGCTATAGGCCCAGAATCCTGGATAGACTGCCCCCTTGACCGATCAAAATCACCGTTCTGGCCGGATAGGGGTAAGGTCAAGTCCGATTCGAGAAGGAGCAGCGACCCCCCCTTTTTTAATCACTGAGGCCTTTCCTTTTTCCTTCCGGAGAACCGATTTAGGAAACGACCTAGGAGACATTGACACCTCCGGTCGGGCCCGCTTCAAGGAACCCGGGAACCCATCCCTACAGTCCATGCGGCCTTCATCTCCCACCTCCAAATCAAGAGAGGAGAATGGATTAGAAGTCAACACCACATTGTTCAGAGGAGGCTCACTGGCACAGACATTCCTCACTGGCTGCTGCTTCAGAGCCTTAAGTTTCAATACGGCACTCCCAGGCACAGCACCAGTCTTCAAAGAAACAGGGGAGATCTTCTTCCCGGCTGTCTCACTGCAGCTCCAGAGCCACCAGCGGACGACTTTGAAAAGTTGCCTGCCTGCGAGCCATCTTCACCGGAGATTTCCAGCCTTCCCCACTACCCTCAGCCCTTAGGCGAAGCCCATCCACAGAAGAAGGGGAAGCAGATGCGAAGGCTGCGGAAGACTCAGACACATTCGAGCGAGAGCTTCTCCTTCCCTCAGTCTGAGAACCCGGAGCTCCTCTCCTCTGTCTCACAGCTGAAAGCCATGGTCCAAAAACGGCATCCGAAGCCTCAACCTCCTCTGCCAACGAGAGCGAGCAGGAACCTCCCAGATGGATCGAACCGCAGCTCCAACACAGCCCTTGAAGGTTCTCGAAAGAGAACTGTTGCCAAAACCTCTGGTTGAGGCCTTGCACTCGAGCTCCAGGACGAAGAGGGCGAGATAGATCAATCCTCAAGCAAACCCGTGCAAACCCTCCTCCTCTGTTTCTCGCCATGGTAGCAGCATCGGGACAAACGAATTCCCCCGCCATAGCCAGAATTGGTTTGAGGAATTCAGCTTTCCAGAACTCCAGGGGGAGGTTCGGCAGCCGTACCCAGACCAACGCCACCGGGACTGAGTCCGCTGCCGGAACAAAATCCGGCCGCCAACCCTCGATGCCAATTACCTGGCCATTGATAACCCACGGCCTTTGCAACACTAGCTCCCGAGCTTCGGGAGATTCAAATCGGAACACATGACACCGGAATGCCATGCTGGTCGGAACGATGTCTCCTGGAACTCCGGCGCGACGGAATTCTCTGAGAAAAGCATCCGCCGGAACCCATCGATGGTATGAACGAGCGATGATTGCAGTCTTCATCCACCCAGCAACCTCCTCAGCAAGCTCCGCAGCAGGAAGGGACACCACCTCAGGGAAGGCAGCCTCCAATCTCGCCACAGCGGCCGGCGACGGGGACGAGCCACCCATACAAACCCTCCTTCCGCCGCTGCCCTGCCGGAAGCCCGGCCAACTTCAGCCGAATCCGAAGCCATAGGAAGAGCGGAGAGGACAGAAAGGATCTGCTGGACCACGGCGAAGACTCGACGACGACGATCGCCGGAAGATCGGGGACGAAGCAGAGAGAAGCACGAATCTTAAAGCAACAAAGACGGATAGAACCGGAGCTTAGGCTGCACGATTCTTAAAGCAACACAATTCTTAAAGCAACACTATTATTATTGAAAGTTATTTTATGTATCTTGTTTGCCTGAACAATGTAAAGCACAAACCTATAGATATTTAGCATATGTGGCACAGTATTTGTATCTGAGCAAACACCATGGTTTGCTATCTATCATCACCAGGCCTTTTTTCTTGGAGAAGTCTCTTGTTTCAAAAGTTGAAACTTTTTTAATCTAGCCATACCTTGCATCTCATTCTTTTTCCCAGAAAAAAATAAAAATATAACTATAATTGCAAATAAAACCAAGAGAAAAAGATGATTCAAATTTTTTCTTAATAAGGCTTGATTAGACTTGGTGATCAAACTATTCCTAGTTTGGAGGTGAAACCTATTTTGACTCTCATAATGTCTTGACAACTAGTAATCAATTTATAATTATTTTTGCTTTAGTCAGATGGTACAAAATAAATTATTTGGAAACGTATCCATTGTTTGTTTAAATTAGAGTTTTAATTTCTCATGTTTGATAATATCATGTTTGATAATATTAAAAAAAACGATACTGTTCTATATAGTAGGTGTATTAGACTTCGAATCTTCATTCAATTATTAAAACCGAAAATCTTTATCAACTTTCTCATCTCTCTCTGCGCAAGAGGCAAGCAAGATTACATACATATCTACATACATAAATACACACACATCCTTTGATTTAGGTTGACTAAATCAATTATGCTATTATAATTTAAACTTTTTAAGTTATCCATTGATAAATAGCTCCTTCTATCCTCTTAGTACACATTTCTTCTTCCTTTTGATTTAAAAAGAAAACAGAAAAAAAAAACACTACACTTAGCTTAGTTCTCATTCTCTTAAACAAAATAGATGATAAAAACAATGTATGAGTAAATAAATAAATAAATAAGAAAGATGGTTAAGGCCCAACCTTGGTTTGGAAAAGGAAAAAAAAAATCACTATATTACTAAGAGTAGCAAAGGGATTAGTTTCGTAATTCTTTGTATATAACAATGTCTCCATAAGCCATACTAAATCCTAGGAATGAAACTTAGGGAAGGCTCAGCAGTTCCGGGAGAGGATGATAAGCCCCTGTGAGGGCTGATGTATTTTTCTTTCTTTTCGTTGCCCCTTTATGATGAATGGAAAGAACAGTTTATATAGCTTTTGTGTTTGCCGCTGTTTTGAGATGCTTGCTTTTATTGTGCAAGTCTTATAAGCGATCTATTCCTTAGAGGGTTTTTAGCCATCCTTGGCCGGATCGGGGCGCGGGATAACATTCAGTCATGTTGGACTAAAAATAGATACTTTGGTTTGTTTCGAAGTATAGAAACAGCTTTGGCCTTAGAGGGGAGCATAGGGCGGTGCCTAGGTCCGTGCCTAGGTCCCACAGGCAGCTGGGCCGGAGCAGAGGATATTGAGAGGTCATTATCGAGGAGTACATGGCCTCCGCGCCACTTTATTACCCTATCAGTGCCTTGTCTTTTCCAAGGCAAGTCGACTTTCTTTTTGCCGAAGTAGATAATACGGCTCTGTAGCCAGCAAAAAGTTGCCTCAGTGTTTTCCAGAGGCTTTTATTAGGTCGATCTTTTCCAATGCAGGTTGTTCTGGCGTATGACGCAAGCACTTATTCGCTATTGGAGGATGTCATTTTTACTGGACGATCTCCTAGGTCTGCCCATATCCGCAAGATCGGCGGGCGATTTTCTGCATTTAAAACTCGTGATCCGGAATCAGAGAAAATCTTTTGGCATGCGTCATGGTTCGGGCAACGCGCTTCGTGCGCAACGAGGGGCGCTGTTTTCATCCCGGGAGGCCACGTGGTGGCATGGGTTAGGCATTTTGAATCTCAAGGCTTTCTGCTCTGATAGCCGCCCGGTTCACCTTCGCCTATAAAAAAGGGAAAGAGGGGCCGTGTTGGGCCATCCCCGAGTTTTCTTCCCTGTGAATTGTGAAGGTTTTCATGATGCATGTCTCTCTGGGGCTTATAATGGGAGGACCGAGCTTACCTTTTGCAAGTCGTCGTCTTCGGACAGTTGGGGTGATGAAGGAGCCGCTGGAGAGTGGCTCATCCTCAGGGGATGAGTTTCGGAGATCATATGGAGAGCGCACAGGAGGGCCGCAGAGATCACATGGAGAGCGCACATATGCACTTCCTGTGTATCCTTTGTGGCTTGCTACGGGGGGTGCGGGGTAGAGAGTGCATCGACACCCCCGTAGCACGCACGGAGCCTTCCTTCTTCATCGGTCTGGATTCTCGTACCTTCTCTGAGGGGAATCCTTGCCACGGGAAGGAGAAGCTGGGAGCAACGCGGGCTGATGGTCCCCTAGCTCTCCCAATCGGGCAGTGGCCTGCAGCCCAGCATCCCACCTGAGGGGAGCTGGTTAGTTTGCCCGGTTCCTCAGAATCAGCATCCACGGGTCATGCCTCCTTTTGGATCTCTTAGTTCATCCGGAGGGACCATGGAAGGTCGGCCTTGCCACTTATCAGGACAAGCTGGCTGGTTCGTGATTTGTTTGATTTCTTGGGCCAGACGCCGAAATGTCATTATTAACCAAAGCTGGCTTGGGGCAGTTCGGCCAAACTATGCACTCATTTTTATTTCCTATGCTTTGGTGCACTTGTAACTCCTCTCAGGAGGTTGTAATCTTTATTGATGAGGAAATAAAGAAAATTTTCATTCCCTCTTCCTTTTGCATCTGCTTCTTTTTTCGCGTTGTTAATCTCATATCATGTCTCGCCATAGCACGTTTTGGCAGTGCTCTTGCCGCTTTGCTTTTGCTAAGGCTAATATTCGGTCCTTAGCAGAGGAAAAATATGTCCATGATTGAGTTGGAGAGTGGACCTGGGCGGTCCAATGGGCTCACGATGTAAGCATGATCTT
Source organism: Calamus simplicifolius (assembly GCA_900491605.1). Lineage (NCBI taxonomy): Eukaryota > Viridiplantae > Streptophyta > Magnoliopsida > Arecales > Arecaceae > Calamus > Calamus simplicifolius. Next base: position 198,641 of record UESW01004489.1, read on the forward strand.
GTCCGTAGAACGAAGCAAGTATGCAGACATTGCTCGGTCCGCTCGGGGCTTGTAAGCTGCCCGAATCTGGAGGGGCGTTTTGAAGGACTCTTGATTCGGCTGGGGCTTGTGAGCTGCCCGAATCCGAATTATGTCTTGGAGACCGTTTGGACTGGCTGCAACATGCTATTTCGACTCATAGCTCGGCCCAGCCGAGGCACGGAGATTCGATGCAGATAGCTCGGTCGTTGCCGAGAATGATGACATTATGTTTGGTTCTTGTGGTGAATATAGATTCTGATGTAAACGAGCGACGCATGGGGGCATTCGGAGTTATGACTCGGTCGCCCTCGGGCGAGGCGAGTTAATGTTGATTGCTGGCGCGCTTTATATCTTTGCACCTTTCGAGGACGCCCAATTTCAAGAACATTTATTTCACGAGGGTCGGCAAACTAGGGGGGAGCCTGGTCCCTAGAGAAGGAGGGGAATTTCCGGGCGTGCCGCTAATGCTTATCGATCCTCCTCGGGAGGGGGTGTGACTCTTCGCTTCCCACAGGCGCCAGCCGAAGCAACGACGCGTGGCAAATTCCCCGAGTTGGGATTAATGACTCGACTGATCGAAATACTCACCAGGGCGATATAAATATGGATGAGAGGGATGCCAGTATTTGTCATCCTCTCAGTTAGTCTTTGATAGCTCCTGAGAGTAGGTATGGCCTCTCATGGTGAAGGGCAATCGACTGAAGAGCCGAGCGTGGAAGCAACGGCCGCAGGGACTCCCGGGGGAGTCGCTTTTCTGTGACCGTCGATGGGATGGCCTTAGCGTCAGCTTTAGCAGGTCATGAGCAGTTTCAAAAGACGGTCGAGGAATTTCTTGCCGTCTCGACGAGGGAGGACGAGGCTCTTTGCCAGGTCATTGACCGACAGGAGGGAGTGATAGCGTCCCTTCGTCAGCAAGTCGCCGAGCTGACTTGGCGTAGGGAGGACCCGGCAGCTCTTGGGGGAGACAGTAAGCCTCTGTGAAGGCTATTTTTACCTTTTCTTTTTCTCCTTATCTTTTCTTTATAATGAACAGAAAGGGAGGTTCTTTTTGGCAACTTTTGTTTTTGCTGCCGTCCCCAAGATGTTTATCCTCGTTAAGTAGTGCCTTGCATTTTGGGGACCGATTAAATCGGCCGGGGCTTGTGAGCGGCCCGAATCCAAACGTAGTTCTGGAGAACGCTTAGGTCGGCAGGGGCTCGTGATAACGAGACGTACGTTTTGGCTTTGAGTCGAGGCTTCAATAGTAGAAAAAACTCCTTGGCTTTGGCCGAGATTCTTAATAGTAGAATATACTCCTCGACTGTGGCCAAGGTTTATGCACTCCGGTCTTGGTCGGGGCTTTAGAGATCTTTGCTCGGCCAGCTGAGGTTCGGATATTTATTACTCGGCCCAGCCGAGGTTCGGAGATTTGTTGCTCGGCCCAGGCAAGGTTCGGAGATTTATTGCTCGGTCCAACCGAGGTTTGGAGATTTGTTGCTCGGTCCAGCCGAGGTTCGGAGATTTGTTGCTTGGCCTAGCCGAGGTTCGGAGATTTCCTGCTCAAATAGATAACTCGGTTGTGCTGAGGATTGGTAAGCAGCATCTGTTTTCTTTACGATTTTCGGTGATATAATCATGGTAATCATGTCAAGAATTATGAAAGCAATATGCTGACAAAATTAAGAAGGTGGGCCTGTAGAAGGTGTACCCTACTGACGATACTTGCGGAGGTTGTCCGAATTCCATGTCTGAGGGATGGATCTCCCGCTTAGATCTTGTAGTTTGTAGGTGCCAAGTCCGACGACTTCCGTTATTTGGTAGGGGCCTTCCCAGTTCGGAGCTAGCTTTCCTTGCTCTGGCGGTTTGGAGACAGATGTTTTCCGGAGAACTAGGTCGCCATGCGAGAAAGCTTTCCCTTTGACCCTGGAGGCATGGTAACGGGCCACTCTTTGCTAGTAAGAAGCTATTCTGATCCGTGCTTTTTCTCTGATCTCCTCTACCAGGTCGAGGTTGGTGCGGAGCTGCTCGTCACTGGCTTCCTCCGAGTAGCTTTCCACCCGCAGGGAAGGGAGTCCTATCTCCACGGGGATGACTGCCTCTGTGTCGAAGGCGATAGACGATAGCTCGGCTGGGGTCGAAAGATGAGGTCCGTACCTCGAGAATCCCTGGCTCGGTGAGGGCTAGGGTGTTCTGATCTACCGAGGCTGACTTGTCCCTGGCGAATGTCGCACAGCGAGGGATAGGTCGGCTGGAGGAGCCGGAAGGCGATAGACGATAGCTCGGCTGGGACCAAAAGATGAGGTCCGCACCTCGAGAATCCTTGGCTCGGTGAGGGGCTAGGGCGTTCTGATCTACCGAGGCTGACTTGTCCTTAGAGAATGTCGCACAGCGAGTAGAAATCGGGGCTAACCTTAGCCGTGTACATGATTATTGACGCGTAATGATTTACACCTCAACATATGCCCCCCACTCCCTAGTTCGAAGCGTAGGTTCGAGCATAGGGAGTATAAGTCCAGGTGGCACGATTTGAATGGGGGGATCCGGATTGGACAGTCCACGCAATGATGCCCTATTTAATGCCGCGCGGCCGCCGTGCCTTCGTGGGTAAGGCTCCTTTGGGGCGATGGTTGGGGGACCGCCACGTAGCAGATCCTGATTTTTACGGCGTTTATCGAGGCGTTCTGGACGCCTCGGGCGAGACGCCTTATCTTCCCTTGAGGCAGTTTCCTTCGAGGGGAAGCAAAGCTGAAATAGTGTCATTTCTGTTTGCAGCACTCCTTCGTTCCCCTTTTAGAGAATTTCGTTCTCTGTTTCCTTTGTAGTTTCGTTTGGTGTCTCTCTCAGCCAGCAGAATGATGAGCCATGACGATGTAGTTTCGAAGATTGCCGCCGAGGATTTGGGAAAAATTCGCTAGAAGTATGGCATTCCCCCGGATGTTGTTCTGTGATTGCCAGAACCCGAGCATAGGGTTTTGCAAGATTTGGAGCATGGAGTCTTTCTTTACGAAGATAGTTTGAAGGTGGGCCTCCGGTTTTCTCTCCATCCCCTGGTAAAGGAGATCATGACATCTTACAACATCTGCCCGACGATGGTGGCTCCCAACAGCTGGCGGAGCATCATCGGATTTATTTCGATGTGCAACCAGATCCAGGTTACAGCTACTCTTCCCCTTTTTCGTGCCTGTTACCACCTGATACTGGGAGGAAATTGGAGTGGCCTTATATCGGACCTCGGAGGTCCTTCAAGATGATTGTGGACAAATCATCCTCCATAAAGGGATGGAAGAACCGATTCATCATCGCTGAAGGGAATATTGGTTCTGACTTTCCCCGGGGATGGGGAAACTTTGTTCGGGTGTGGAAACACATCCGATTCTATCTGAGCAGGAGGAAAGGATTTGGAAGTCCTCCGCAATGGCAAGGCATTCTCGGCCAACGACTTACTATCGGAGGAGGCTCTTTTTGCTGCCAGGCTTAGCCCTCTCGATCCGCATGGTAGGCCCTCCTTCTCTTTTCTACTGGTTTTATTTGAGCGAACGTATCTCAGTCTCATCGTTTGCTCCTCGCTTCCGCAGCCAAGAGGTCTGAATTATCAGGCCGCATAAAGAAAAGATGGGCAAGCGCCCAGGGGAGAGTAGTGGCGGGGAGAAAAGTAAACCCGAGAAGAAGGTTCGTCTTTCCGAAAGGTACTTGCCGGATGTTGGAGTAGTCCCGGCGGAAGCGTCGAAAGCAAGGGAGGATTTAGAGAGGACTTCCGAGATCCCCTGTCCCCCAGTGGTGGAGATATCAGACAGTTCGGACGAGACTCCATTGGCTTGCCAGGATGCCCTTCTTTTGAAGGATGAGCCAATGGCTGATTCGGCGGAGGTTGTCGTTTCTGAGGGCCCTTCCCCGAGCAAGGAGAATCTCTGGCCTTGGCAGGAGGATAGGAGGGAACAGCTGCAATCGGCGAGGCTCAAGGTGAGCTTCCTATTGGAGGGCCCCCGCGGAAGAGTCTAGGGGCGGTGACGTTAGGGCGACCGTAGCGGAGGCTCAAGAAGGGGGGCAGATGGAGGTTTCGATGAAGCCTGCGGAGGACACGCAGGTGTCTGTGACCGAGGGAGGAAAACCGGAGGAGGGGGTAGGGCAAGGCAAGAACCTTGCAGTTGGAACTTCTCCCGCCAAAGTTTTCGAAAGACTGGCGCTTGGGCTGGTCAAGTTATCCGAGGAAAGCCAGGCCATAATTCTGTCGGAGGAGGCCAGGAAGTTGAAGGCTCCTCAGTCGGAGATTGCCCGGATCGGCCCTTCGGGCGGGGATGGTCAGCCAAGCAGCTCAGACACGGCCATTGAGGAGGCATTTTCTGCTTTGATGAGGTCGGCATTGTATCCGGGCGCGGATCCTTCGACGGATAAATTCGTGGATCTGGAATTGGTTGATGCCGCATTTGGCCAGCGGAATGTGGCGGAGGACATCCACCTTCTCCCCAATATCGACAATCCCACCCTTATGAAGTTGGCTAGGGCCTACGCCTCTCGGGTGAGTTGTCATTTCAGAGCAGTGGGTGCTTTCCAGCTAACTTGACCACATTTTCTCACTTGTTTTTGTTCTATAGAATGCTTTGATCTCCCGGGCACTGTGCTGGCGCCTAAGCATGGCGACGGGAGCCGGTGTCCAGGCCAGGAGAGTCAACGCCAAGTTTCGATCGCGAGCGGAGGCGTCTAACACATTTGAACAACTTCTGGTCGCCAGCAATGAGAGTTTGGCGAGAACAAGGGTATTGTATTAGGCCGCCCTAGATGACGCATCCAAGAAGAAGCTTAAAGTAGAGGAGTTGCAGGGGCTCCTAGCGAGGTGCGACGATGCTTGCTTGGAGCTATCACGAGTTAAATCCAAGCATTCCGAAGAAATGGAAGCTGTTAAGAAATAGTTCAGCAAAATCTAGGCAAGCAGAGGAGAGAGGCCGCCGAAGAAAGAAATCGCCTGAGCGGAATGCTTGGCGAAGTGGAGGAGAAGTTACGACGGCGTGATCGTGATATTGCCGATAGGGACGATAATATCAAGTGGCATCAGGGGAAGATAATCAGCTGAGCAGCGAGCTCTCCCAAGCCCGGGGAGAAGTTGATGATAGGCAATCGAGGATTAATGATCTCAAGAGCAGGATCGAGCTGGTTAGAACTGATTGAGGGCCATTGATGAGGCCAAAGAGCTGACCAAGAAGCTGGTTCGGCAGGAGGAGGAGGTATGGTACCGCCCCCTTTTTAACTTCCTTTATTGGCTCATCGTGTCATCGACTGACTCTGTTTTTACAGATGAAAAAGGCGGGGCTGGAGAATCAAGATCAGATGCGACCCTTGCAAGGGGAACTGGAATCCAGCCGATGGAGGAGCTCAGAGCGAGAGGCGGGTCAGTGAGACCGAGGAACAGATCGCCCTACTGTAGAGTCAAGTCGCTGGAGCTGAGGGGCAGGTCCTCATTACGGGGCCAAGTGGCTAAAACCAAAATGCGGCTCGCTATGCTCAAGGGCGAATAAGATGCAACTTGTGCTGATGCTTTCCAGCTCGGAGTGGAGGACATTCGAAGTAAGATATCTAAGGAGCATCCGGAATGGGACCTCTCTTTCTTGGATGTTGAGACTCCTGACGCCAGCGCCTCCGGGGATGAAGAAGAGACGAGTACATTGATGTTTCGGACGCCGACCTTGATACTACCCCGGGTCCCAGTGAGGCTGCAGCTTTGGGGGACACTTGCAGCATGTTTTCATCCCGGGAGGCCACGTGGTGGCGTGGGTTAGGCGTTTTGAATCTCAGGGCTTTCTGCTCTGATAGCCGCTCCCGGTTCACCTTCTCCTATAAAAAGGGGAAAGAGGGGCCGTGTTGGGCCATCCCCGAGTTTTCTTCCCTGTGAATTGTGAAGGTTTTCATGATGCCTGTCTCTCTGGGGCTTAGAGTGGGAGGATCGAGCTTACCCTTTGCAAGTCGTCATCCTCCGGACAGTTGAGGTGATGAAGGAGCCGCTGGAGAGTGGCTCATCCTCAGGGGATGAGTTTCGGAGATCATATGGAGAGCGCACAGGAGGGCCGCAGAGATCACACGGAGAGCGCACATATGCGCTTCCTGTGTGTCCTTTGTGGCTTGCTATGGGGGGTGCGGGGTAGAGAGTGCATCGACACCCCCGTAGCATGCACGGAGCCTTCCTTCTCCGTCGGCCCAGCCGAGGTTTGGAGATTTATTGCTCGGCCCAGCCGAGGTTTGGAGATTTATTGCTCGATCCAGCTGAGGTTCGGAGATTTGTTGCTCGGCCCAGCCGAGGTTCAGAGATTTCCTGCTCAAATAGATAGCTCGTTGTGCCGAGGATTGGTAAGCAGCATCTGTTTCCTTTACGATTTTTGGTGATATAATCATGGTAATCATGTCAAGAATTATGAAAGCAATATGCTGACAAAAATTAAGAAGGCGGGCCTGTAGAAGGCGTACCCTACTAACGATACTTGCGGAGGTTGTCCGAATTCCATGTCCGAGGGATGGATCTCCCGCTTAGATCTTGTAGTTTATAGGTGCCAAGTCCGATGACTTCCATTATTTGGTAGGGGCCTTCCCAGTTCGGAGCTAGCTTTCCTTGCTTGGCGGTTTGGAGATAGATGTTTTCTGGAGAACTAGGTCGCATGCGAGAAAGCTTTCCCTTTGACCCTGGAGGCATGGTAACGAGCCACTCTTTGCTGGTAGGCAGCTATTCTGATCCGTGCTTTTTCTCTGATCTCCTCTACCAGGTTGAGGTTGGTGCGGAGCTGCTCGTCACTGGCTTCCTCCGAGTAGCTTTCCACCCGCAGGGAAGGGAGTCCTATCTCCACGGGGATGACTGCCTCTGTGCCGAAGGCCATTCGAAATGGGGTCTTGCCCGTGAGCACTCTCGGGGTGGTGCGGTAGGCCCATAGGACATGGTGCAACTTGTCTGCCTATCTGCCTCGGGCTTTGGAGAGCCGAGCTTTGATCCCTTGAAGCAAGGTTCGGTTAGTTACCTCGACTGCTCCGTTAGCTTGCAGATGCCCGACCGAGGTAAGGCGGTGATGGATCCCATGCTCCTCGCAGAACTGATGGAACTTCGGATTGTCGAACTGTTTTCCATTGTCAGTAATGATGGTGCGTGGGAGGCCGAAGCGGCAGATGATGGATCTCCACACGAAGTCCTTGGCCCGAGCCTCAGTTATCTGAGCAACTGCTTCCGCCTCGACCCATTTGGTGAAGTAGTCGATGGCGACGAATAAAAACTTTCACTGTCCCGTGGCAAGTGGAAATGGCCGAGAATGTCCATTCCCACTTGGCAAAGGGCCAAGCGGAGGAAACGGGGACCAGGCTGGCGAGGGGAGCCTCTGAATACTGGAGTGTCTTTGGCATGGGTCACAAGTTCGGACGAGGTCGTTAGCATCCTTTTGCATGGTGGGCCAATAGTAACCTTGATGCAGCACCTTGTGGCATAAAGACCGGCTCCCAAATGGTTGCCGCAAATTCCTTCGTGTACCTCCCGAAGGGCATAATCAGCTTCAGATGGGTGAAGGCATCTGAGCAACGGCATAGAGAAGGACCGCTTGTAGAGCTGGTCGTCAATCAGCACATAGTGGGTGGCTTGCAGCTTTAGCTTTCTAGCTTCTCTTCGATCGGCCGGGAGCGATCCTTCTTTAAGATACTTCAAGATGGGGTCGAACCATGATGGTTCGGCCTCAACTTGCATCACTCGGTCAGCTTCCGCAATACTGGGCCTCTCCAAAATCTCCAGATGAAATTTTCGCTCGGCGTCCATCGATTCCGCAGTTGCCAATCGAGATAATAGGTCGGCATGGACATTTTCGGATCTCGGAATCTGAATGATTTCAAATTCAGGGAAATGAGAGAGTAGGCTTCGAACCTCTTGAGATATCGAACCATGTTCGACTCCTGGGCCTCAAACTCGCCCCGCACGTGACCAGCCACCAGCTGAGAGTCGGTGAAGGCATTCAGCTTCTCCACCTTAAGGTCGCGGGCGATTCGGAGCCCGGCAAGCAGAGCTTCATACTCGGCCTCGTTATTGGAGGCTGGGAAGGAGAAGCTGACGCCATATTCGAAAGTCGCCCCCTCCAAGCTGGTGAGGATTAGGCCGGCACCAGAGCAATGGGCGTTGGACGACCTGTCGACATGGAGGAGCCACCAGGCGTCAGATTTTGGATGCTCGGGGGAGTTTGGAGTGGAGCCGTCCTCTGGGATAGTGCATTCGAGAAGGAAATCAGCTAGCACCTGAGCTTTGATGGCCGACGAGGTTGAAACTGAATGTCGTATTCACTTAGCTCAACGGCCCATTTGGTCATCCTTCTCGATGTCTTCGGACGATGAACTACCGCCTTGATGGACTGATCGGTCAGGACTGTCATAGAATGTGCTTGGAAGTATGGCGCAACTTTCAGACCGAGGTTATCAAAGCCAACACCATCTTCTCAATCCAGGTATATCTCGTTTCCTCATCTCGGAGCAGTTTGCTGACATAATAAATTGGCTTCTGGGTCTTATTTTCTTCTCTGACCAACACCGAGCCAATGGCGCCTTTCGAGACCGCCAGATACAGGAATAATGTTTCTCCAGGATTCGGACTGCTAAAGAGAGGGGGAGAGCCGAGGTACTTTTTGAGGTCTTCGAATGATTTCTGACACTCGAAAGACCATTGAAATTCTTAGCCGACTAAAGAGTTTTGAAGAAAGGGAGGCATCTTTCGGCAGACCAAGCTACGAAGCGATTGAGGGCTGCTATTCTTCCAGTCAGGCGCTGGACTTCTTTGATAGATGCTGGGGGCGCCATCTGCTGAAGAGCTTGGATCTTTTGGGGTTAGCTTCGATACCCCGTTGGGAAACCATAAAGCCGAGGAACTTCCCAGAATTAATGCCGAAGGCACACTTAGTTGGGTTGAGCTTCATCCGATATTTGCAGAGCATTGCGAAGCTTTCCGAGAGATCCTCGATGTGTTGTGACGCTTCTTTTCTCTTGACCAGCATATCGTCGACATATACCTCCATATTCTGGCCGATTTGCTCTTTGAAAACTTTGTTGACCAGCCTTTGGTAGGTGGTACCTGCATTTTTAAGACCGAAGGGCATAACACAGTAACAATAAGTACCTCGATCGGTTATGAAGATGGTCTTCTCTTTATCTTCGGGGGGCCATCCGGATCTGGTTGTAGCCCGAGTAAGCGTCCATGAATGTCAGCATCTGATGACCCAAGGTGGCATCTACAAGTTGGTCAATTCGGGGAAAGGGAAACTGTCCTTCGTGCACGCTTTGTTGAGGTCGGTGAAGTCGATGCAAATTCGCCACTTGCCGTTCGACTTCTTTACCATGACAACATTCGACAGCCAACTTTGGTAATTCACCTCCCGAATGAAGTTCGCCTTGACAAGCTTATCAACCTCCTCTTCGATAGCTTTCTATCCCTCCGGGACGAAGCTCCTTTTCTTCTGTTTGACGGGACGGTACATCTCGTCCATGTTGAGGCAATGGACAAGAACATCAGGGCTGATTCCTGGCATGTCGGAGGCGGACCAGGCGAAGACATCGGCGTTTCTTTGAAGAAAGTCGACTAGTTCTTGCTAGGATTCGCCTTTCAGTAGTGACCCGATCTTTATAGTTCGGTCGGGCCGGGCTTCGTCCAGCGGTACTTCTTCTAGTTCTTCGGCTGGTTCTCCTCGTTGCTCGGCGAAGTCCTCCCGAGCGTCCAGCCCATCAACCTCAGGCATCCTGGACTGAAGGCTGGTGACAAAACACTGCCGAGCCATAGTTTGGCTTCCTTGGACAACACCGACTCCCCGCCCGGTAGGGAACTTCATAGACAGGTGCGGAATGGAGACGACGGCTCTGAGGGACATCAGGCTGGGCCTCCCAAATATCGCATTGTAGGGCGACCGAAGCTTGGTCACCAGGAAGTCTGTGTGAACAGTGGCCATAAGGGGCCATATTCCTGCCCGAACCGTCAAAGTTACGACCCCTTATGGGAAGACAATGTCGCCGTGAACCCCATCAAGGTGGAGTCCACGGCTCGAAGATTTTTCACGAACAATTTCATCTTGGCGAACACATCGAGGTACAGAACATTTACGGAGCTTCCACTATCAACAAGAATCCGACGTACATCATAGTTATTTAAATTGAGAGATACAACTAACGCGTCGTCATGCGGGAATTGTATCCCCCGAAAATCATCATCGGAGAAGGAGAGCTCACCGTTCGTGCTTTCTTCGCGCCGAACCTTCTTCATCATTCTTGAAGTTCGACGAACTACCGGCTTCTTCAATCACATTGATATGGCTGATCACGGGTGGATTTGGAGGAGGAGGCTGCTGAAGTTCGGGCTGGCGATCACCCCTTGTCCTGGTTCAGGCGCCCTCCTGAATTGGTTCAGTCGGCCCCGCTGGATTAGCCTCTCAATTTTGTTCTTCAACTGCCAGCATTCCTCGGTATCGTGGCCATGCTCCCGTGATAGTGCAGTACTTGGTGGGGTCTCTCCGGGTTGGGTTCCCTCGGAGAGGAGCTGGTCGGGGAAGCTGGCGCTCTATCTCCATGAGGATTTGTGCCCTAGGAACAGTGAGCGGGGTGTATCGGTCGAAACGCCTAGGCGGGCTTCGGAGCGATTCCTTGGCGGCGCGGGAGAGCTCTTTGGCGACGAGGTGGGCTTGGTTGGCGAGTAGGTCGATACCTATCCGAGCCCTTGGATTCTTTCTTTTTTGCCAGCTCGGCGCGGGCAGCCCTCCGTGATTCTTCGACTCTGGCGTATTTGTCTGCCAGGGCCATCATATCGGAGAGGTTCGGGGGGTAACTGACCTCCATTGCCAGGTAGAAGTCGCTCTCCTTCAAAACTCCACCCGCTAGGGTGGACATAGCCACCTCATGATTAAGGTGGTCCACCTCCAGCATGGCCTTATTGAAGCGGCCAAGGTAATTCCTCAAGGACTCCCCTCTCTCTGCTTAACTTCAGAGAGGGAGTCAGATCTTCGTCGGCGACGGCGGCTACTGACGAACTGACCAATAAAAAGATGACTCAGCTCATCGAACGAATCAATGGAACCCGATTTCAGAGCGTTGAACCAGGTTCGAGCGGACCCTCTAAGAGTGGAGGGAAAGGCGTGGCACAGGATCACATCTGATGCCCCGTGGAACATCATGATCGACCGAAAACTGCTGAGGTGATCATCGGGATCGAGGAGCCATGGTAGGGCTCGATGGTGGGCAGCTTAACATGGAGGGAATCACTTCCTCCATGATCCCCTTGGAGAAGGGGATACCTTGCTCCGCCTTAGGCTGAGGCGGATGAGCCTGCTTGGCGGCGTCCAGCTCCTGACATCTCCCAGTGCTATCGGCGGATCTCCTCTTCAGACATAAGAGGAGGGGCCGGGTGAGGAGAGCGTGGAGATGGCATCGAATCATGGCGGGAGGACTCGGAGAGAGGGACCGGGCCGCCGAGATCTGGGAAGATCCCTGTCGCAGCCCCCTTGCGGGACTGGTCTAGCCTCTTTGGGTCGGTGTGGGGAGTCCGCGGCTCCATGCGGACCAGAAGAAGAGGTGGCCGAAGAAAAAGGAGCTGCGGCCTCCTCAGGGAGGCATGGAGCAGGGGTAGCTGCAAGGCACTCCTGAACCAGATGGGTCAGGGCTTGGACCTGCTGGACCAGTGTGGCGAACTGGTCCTGGGTCACTGGGACAGCCGGTGGCGACGGGGTCTCAACTGGTGGCGGCGGCGGCTGCCACGCTACTCATCGGATCAGGTCTCTGGGAGGCGACCTGGTCCTGGGCTTCAGAAGTTGCTCTTCTCCGATTAGCCATCGGAGAGGTTCTCTTCCAGATCGAGATCCTTATCTCCTTTCTTCAAGTTTTAATGGGACTTGAGGCCCTTCCTCTAGCGCCAATCTGTTGCTGCTGAAATCCATCCACCGAATCGGGCGCGAAGGGGCTTTGAGACGGGCTTCCTCCTGGGCGGACCTGCAAGACAGTCCTCACGCGAGAAGGCGTTGGGGGTGGCCCTCTGCGGAAGACCCTTCGACGCTCAAGTCAGTGGAGATCAACAGTCGACAGAAATGAGGAGAAGGCTCTCGCCGGAGAGTTTCCTCCAAGGGCTCCGAGCGGAGTGGCAATGGCGGAAGCAAAGGCAGAGAGAGGGAGGGAGAGAGAGAGAGTGAGCAAGTGCGCAAGGGGAGACCGCCTACTTCAGGGGGTCTAGAGCTGTGGTATTTATAGAGGATCACCTGGTTGTTAGGGGCGTCGTGGGTCCGAAGGCTGTTGAGATTTGAATCCAGTCTGTTATAAGACCGGTAGGATTCGTATCCAGTTAGTTAGAGGATCGACGGCTGGGAGAGCTTGTTAATGTCTCGGGATTTGGTGGGAGCATAGGCTCCAGGGCCCTAGGCCACTTTCAGATATGATTCATATTTTGAATCTTAAGGATTTAAGCTCTCCCGCGCCGAATTTCGCAGAGGGGGTTGATATCGCTCGGACTGGGCCGAGCTATAGGGACAGCTTGGCGGGCGAGGCCAAGAAGCGAGATAGCTCGGCTAGGGCCAAGAAACAAGATAGGCCGTCTGGAGGAGCCGGAAGGTGATAGACGATAGCTCGGTTGGGGCGAGAAACAAGATAGGTCGGCTGGAGGAGCCGGAGGGCGATAGTCGATAGCTCGGCTGGGGCCGAGAAATAAGATAGGTCGGCTGGAGGAGCCAGAAGACGATAGACGATAGCTCGGCTGGGGCCGAGAAACAAGATAGGTCGGCTGGAGGAGCCGGAAGGCGATAGATGATAGCTCGGCTGGGCCGAGAAATAGGATAGGCCGGCTGGAGAAGCCGGAAGGCGATAGACGATAGCTCGGCTGGGGCCGAGAAATAGGATAGGCCGGCTGGAGGAGCCGGAAGGCGATAGACGATAGCTCGGCTGGGGCTGGATAGGTCGGCTAGAGGAGCCGAAAGGCGATAGACGATAGCTCGGCTCGAGAAATAAGATAGGTCGGCTGGAGGAGCCGGAAGGCGATAGACGATAGCTCGACTGGGGCCAAAAGATGAGGTCCGCACCTCGAGAATCCTTGGCTGGTGAGGGGCTAGGGCGTTCTGATCTACCGAGGCTGACTTGTCCCTGGTGAATGTCGCACAGCGAGGGATAGGTCGGCTGGAGGAACCGGAAGGTGATAGACGATAGCTCGGCTGGGGCCGAGAAATAAGATAGGTTGGCTGGAGGAGCCGGAAGGCGATAGACGATAGCTTGGCTGGGGCCGAAAGATGAGGTCCGCACCTCGAGAATCCCTGGCTTGTTGAGGGGCTAGGGCGTTCCGATCTACCGAGGCTGACTTGTCCCTGGCGAATGTCGCACAGCGAGCAGAAATCGGGGCTAACCTTAGCCGCGTACACGATTATTGATGCGTAACGATTTTACCCCTCAACAGGTGCCTTATCTATGTGCCCTTTGGTTTTGTTTCTATTTATTACTTTTTTCTATCACCTACGTGCCCTTTGGTTTTGTCTCTATCTTTTACTCTCTTTCCTGTCTATCATCACTTAATGCTTATATGAAGACTAAGATAAGGTTGAAAAAAAAAAGAGAGAGAACATAATTGGTTAAGTTTCGTTCAAATTCTTACCCGTTTGTGCCATATGAAATTTAATTGCTAGTTTGTTAGCATGACTAGAACCATATTTTTAAATGACTCAAGATTTGATCATGAACCATCCATCCTTCCCATGCATCTCTTATACTTGATGAGAAGCCCTTGGAGGGGTGGATAATAAAATAAATTGATTAAAGTTCAAGTTAAACCAAGTTAGAATAATATGCATGATCCATATCCTACTAGTTTTGCTTAGGGCCAAGACTTTCAAACATATCCAACCTAGAGGTTGACCTTTAACATCTAACATATCTTAATCTAAAGGGGTTGGCCCTAATCACTCAACTTAAATCATTTAATCCCAATAATCTTTATAAAACTTAACAACTTATTTTTAGGATAAATTAAACAGTTGCTTTTTAACAAATCACTCATAGCATCCTTGTATAAAGTAATGGTTCAATTCGCCGTAATAAGTCAAACCCAATTTCTCATCCACACTTAACCTATATTTAAAGTTTAAGATAAACAATTTGGCTGAGACCTGATCCACACTTGAAAACTCTTAAGCAAAGCCTAATTTGAAAACTTTTGACCAAACCATACTAAAAAGATCAAGATCCTGACAATGGTTGCCGTCGTCTTTGCTAATAATAATGCTTGTTTAAAAGTATTTTTGGGATACCAATTTGGCATCCCTTTTTTTTTTTTTTTTGTGTGCATGAGTATAAATCTTTCATTGAACACATGGCTTTTAAAATTATCTGTCCTATGGATGGTTATAGTTTATACTGCAACAAAATATACTATTTTAAAAAAATTGGTTTAGGCTAAAATCATCTCTTACGATCTCAAGATCATACCAATTTTTTTAAAAAATACAAGAGATGATTACAAGAGGCCTTCCTAGATTTTTCTAATTCCATTTTGTTTTTGGATGCTGTTAACAATAGATCACCTGTTGAACCGACAATCTTAATTTGTAATGCGAAAAAAATAAGCTAGAAAAGCCACCCTTGGATCTCACGGAGCACCCGAACACTATTCCAGAATAGAAATAGCTTTTGAAAGAGATTTTTTCGAGCAAAATCCCCCCTCCCAATCGAAGTCCGCTCATCCGCTTCACTTCACTCCCCTGAATCCATCGTTTCTTCCCTTGAAATTGAAGAGATAAGAATGAGAAGAGCGTTGGCGCTGCCCCTCTTCCTCCGATCCGTTATCTCCAAACCCTCCCCCTTTTTCCTCTCCACCGCATCCTCTTCTTCTCCTCGTCCTCTGAAGCCCTCGGCTTCCCTCACCGAGGAGGAGCTCGCCGAGGTCCGCCGCCTCGTCCCCCGACTCTGCGACGCCGGCCGCCACGCCGACGCCGTCCGCCTCCTCGACGTCTGCCTCCTCGCCAGCCCTCCTCTCGCCGCCCTCCCCATCCCCGCCCTCGCTGACCGCCTCGCCTCCCACCCCGACCTTGCCCCCTCCATGGCCCTCCTCAACGCCCTCAAGCACCACCCCCGCCGGCCCTCCCCCCTCCCCTTCTGCTCCCCTCTCCTCTCCGCCTTCTTCCAGAAGCGCCGCCCCAAAGAGGCCGCCAAGGTCTTCGCTTGGCTCTGCCGGCCCGACTCCCCCTGCCGGCCGGATGCCGAGGTCTACGGGATTGCAATCGGAGGGTTCTGCAGGCTCGGGAGGATGGTGGAGGCTTTGCGGGCGGTGAAGGAGATGGTAGGTGAGGGGATCTCGCCGGGGACCGACTTGAGGGAGGCGGTGTATCGAGGAATGCTGCGGGAGGCTCGGATCGACGAGGCCCGAAAGCTGGATGACGCTTTTATGTGCATTGAGGAGGGCGGCGATGGATTTGGTGGTGCCGTCGAGGTGCTCGATCGATTGACTAGGGAGTGGGAAGAATGATGCAAGGTATATACCCCTTCCCTTCTCTTTTTGTTGTTTTGCTTGGCTCGTGATCTACAATATATAAACTGCATACATACTTAAATTTGACTTCTTTGGGTGGTTCTTGCATGTGCTTCCATGGCCCATACTATCTAAGTTCCCCATCATTCTTTGGTTGCTTGAACCTTATTTTGTTTTTATTTACATACTCCACTGAGCTAATCTGTGGATTCATATTAATGATACTTGAGCTTTGACTGCTTAAAAGGAACATTTATTGGAATTTCTTGTGTGATTCCTTGCTTTCAATTGTCATTAATTTGAGGCTGCTTTAGGTCTTAACAGAAACAAATGTTGTGAGGTTTAAGTGATTTCCGGAAACCGTCTGATGGCAACATTGGTGAAATGTAGCAGATGATATCCTTCTCTGGTTTTGTGCAGCCATTGGAAGCCCTTTGCTTATCATGCTTATTCAGGAAAGGCAATAAGAATGTTGCTAAGATGCATAGTTATGCACAGTAGACATATCTTTTTTTGAAGATGCACAGTCTTGCCCACAAAATTTTGATCCCTATCATGTCTACTTCTTCATGCAAGTATTACCAAAGGGGATATTGACAGGAAAATTTCAGGGAACCATCTCAGATCCTACATTAAAATGGATTAGAAAGGTCATGAATAAGATTTACTTGAGCAAAATAGATGTTCGAAAAAAATACTATTTATGGAGGATGGTGGTTATTGGAATTTGAGAGGCTGAGACAGATGGAGTATTGGGGTCTGAAGATGCAAAGGAAGCTATAAATTTTATGATCTTTTTTTGGAAGGTGTTGGATATGTATTAGTTGGAGAAATCTTTTGAATAAGAAGCTTTGTACCATAAGAGGTGATATGAAACATTTTTGATTTGACTAAGGGGCTGGGACTTGCCCATTAGGAGTCTGTCCTGATTATTGGAGCGTATCGACAATGTACTTCTATATTCTTTTCTCTGACTATATCGTCAGGGTTGGTAGGTACATTGACAATCTTTCGCAATATCAAGCATTATTTTATATCCCATGTGGAGGTCATGTATGGGGGTTAAATCCTATGGTATCATTCTCTTTCAAAACATGCATGGAATTCTAGACAAAGCAAGTAGAGATTTTTTTTTTTTTTGGTATGACTGGGGCCCCTTCATGTGCTAGACAAAGCAAGTAGAGTTTTCTTGTTGGAGTTTGAACTAGATTTTGAAAACAATTTTGGCATGTGATTATTATGAAAAACACTATCCTCTATGTTCAATATATAACATGTAGCATGTGTTTAAGAAATATGGATTAGGTATTGCAGTCCCCTTTTGTAGTGGTTAACTTTATCGTGTCCCCTTTTTTAGTGATTAACTTTCTCATGTCTCCTTTTTTAGTGATTAAATTTGTCGTGTGCTTGGGATTTTTATCTACCTGCAGTAATAGGAAAAATAAACTTTGATTTAAAGGCACCTTTGAATGGTGTTTTCTTGCTTTGTGCAAACATGTGGAATGCTGGCATACCATTCTTTAAACTCTAAAGACAACCTATGATAAGAAGGTTACTGATTTAGCATCTTTTCCAATAGATATATGTATGATCCCCTTTACAGGGCGTTTGACAACCAAAAGGGGATTACTTTGGTGATTTTAGGACGTCGATAATCCTTATCTTAGAGGGCTCTTATTCTCGGTGATATAGGATTATTATGTTTGGTATGTTATGTTACAATGATTAAAATTTTTTGAATATTCATAATTAAGTTATTTGGTATGCTATGGGAATCTAAGATTGTTGATCATATAATATTAAAACTATCCTGATATATTTGCAGCTAACATATATAATAATTATTGTTATTTCATTTTAGTTATTATTATGATATTTATTAAGTTAGAATATTATTTTTCTAATATGATCTTATGATATAATATTATAATTAAATATTTATATTGTAATAATATTTTATTATTATATTATAATATAAAGATATCATATTATATTATATAATATAATCTTATAATCTTATATTAAATTATATTAATATAAAAATTATATCAACCGTTTTTATATGAATGAGGGGCATTTTGGTCCATAAATCTTTGGCCAAGATCATTGTCTAGGGTTGATTTTGATACCTAACCTTAAGGAGTGGTATGAGATCATTGATTTGGATAGTGATTTTAGTGGTGGAGGTGACTTGAGATCACCAGCACGTAGAATTACTAAGGTGCAGCTAAACATTGTGATCCCATCATATCCATTAAGATCATCAGTGATCTTGGATCTTATAGCTTTTGGAAAACTTATAATCAATCAATTCAGCTTTTCTAGGAAGATCTTGAAACTCATGGATCTAGACCTTTATTGGTTTAGATTCTACCATAAGATACTGTGGTACTTGGAAATGGTGAAAAAGTCTAAGCTGGCATCATGGCATTATTGGTTCCATATTCTGCTTCAAGGGCATCTTAAAATTCTTTAGCTAACTTGCTAGGAAGATAGACATCATAAAAGGAATCAAACAGGGTACAAAGCATCATTTGGCGACAATGAAAATCAATTTCTTGAGAGGCTTTTGAAATAGAGCTAAAAGAAGATGGCTCAACTAGATTAGACGAGGAAAGTTGAGAGCCAAAATCAAACGAAGGTTTAGGGTCAGGAAACTCGATGGCTGAGATCAACGCAAGAGGGTTATCTAGCATTTGATTTAGCTTTACCACCTGAAAAAGGACCTGTTGAATTTTTCAGGTTTGATGGCACCATGGTCATCAAAAGAAGCCATTGTTTGATATTTTGGTTGTTTAGTGGGTTTGTATGGACAATTTTTTTTGGATTTAGCCTTATTGTTTTATGTTTTTAATTTAATGGCTTCCAAGATAAATTTCTGGATTTTGAAATTTAAAATTTAAATTTAAAACTAAATTCAAAATTTAAATGCAACAGTTTTGCTAACTAAAGATCAATAATGGGAATAATTATGCACACACTTCAAATTGATAGTTGTGTCAAGTGTTTTGAATTTAAACTTTAAATTTCAGAAATTTTGAATCCAATTTTTTTAAAATTTTCAAATTCTAAATTTTAATTTTAATATTAGAAACAAGTATTCAAATTTTCTAGGGTACTTTCTTATGTACAGTTTTTAAAGCAATGGAAAATCTATATTTTGAATTTTAAATTTTAAATCCTTAAGAGTAGCACTTCTATCAGAGCTACTAGAAAATAACTTATTGAGGCTGAAAATTGCTTAAAATAAATTTTGCACCAATTTTAGAGCAGTAAAAAAAGAAATTTTAAATTGAAAATCAGATTTTATATATTCTGCATGAATTTCTGAGCACTAGGAAAAATCAGTTTTGCAGAAAACAGATTTTTCACGAAATTTAAAACTGCTGATTTGAAAATAATTTTCAGCACTACTTTCAGAGCAATAATTCTAATACTTAAATAGATAGATATGCACAGATATCAAAGCAGAGATGAAGTTTAATTTAAAATAATATATATATTTTTAATATGCAATGTTAGCAATTTCTAAGTGGGAAAAAATTGTCGTTAGATTGTTGAGAAACTTTTTTCTAGAAATTGCTAACAATTAATTTTCATAAAATAATATATTAATAATCAATTAAATTTGAAATCGAGGGACTTGCTTGAATGCAGGCATGTGAGATGTTACTCTAAGGACAAATTTTATCCCCTTGTGCAGGTTATTAGCGAGTTCATTCCCATCGTACAATGATCCAGCTTGACTTGATCCTCCTATCACGAGCATTATCGTGTGGAGATGCAACCTAACGACTACTTCAAATTCTCATAAACAAAAGGAGATGAAGAAAGAAGAAATATAAAAAAAAATAAAGAAAATAGGAGGTTTTATCAAAACCCTGGACCTGGAGCTTGTTATAGGCTTTAGTTGTAGCTCCCCTTCTCTCTCTAGGGCCATCGACAGCACACCTGCACACATATGGTAATCGGATAGAGTTTTACTAGTCTTTATGTAGCGCTCATAAAGAGCTAGAGAACCCCAACAAATTATCATAAGTGACAGACACTTGAAAACACATTCTGTTAAAAACTTTTATTATCAGCTAAGTTATATATGCACATCACTCAAATCAACATTAAGCATCAACCCGCTCAGATAATATTTTTCATGACATTCCTCAGGTAGTTTACAAAATCACGTTCACAATCGATATCAAAATCATAAGTACATACATCATGCTCATGATTTTCTCAAAAATATAAGTCTCATATTCATATCCAAAAAGGCCTGACATATCATTACATCTCACTGTACACATACACATATGCAATATACAAATATCGTCCCACACTATCTCAATATACAAGGCTATCATCTATACACCCTTGCATCCAAGCAAGCTTCACCAACTAAGGGTTCTGTCCTGCTTATTCTTTGATTCGGGTAGAAATACTCACTGATCTGAAAGTAAATATCAATCAAAGAGGGGTGAGACTTAAGTCCCAGTGACTGAATAACCATCTAACCATGGAGAAATAGAGAACCATAACCTTACATTTTCAACTGTACGCTGATCCAATATAACTTGTATAACTCAAGGTATACTTTTAACATGATATCAGATAAAGTAATTTTAGCTTATTCTTCAAATAATATATCGGTACTGAACTACTTTACAATAACTTTCCACTGAAAGATAACTCATCAAGATAAAAACCCATGCATTACAATATGAAGATATGCATTCTTTATCTACAGCCCAGACTTTCTTTATTAAATTCTTAGATTCCAGTGGGAATCTACATGCCCACTGATATCTCATATAAACTCTCCCTCTTGGGATAACTACTTAGCCCACTGGCCCTTTTTAAATCACAATATATGCTTTTTAAATCTCATGATACTGGGCTGTGTGTGTAATGCCTCTGAGGTACCACCCTACAGTCGTCCTCCTGCAGGTGTACTCTCAATGGGTGCGTGACTAGCAACAGGATCCCCACACAAATAGCACCCCTTACCCGTGCGGTTCACCCAGAAAAATGCTTTGTTCCTTAACCCTGTAACCTCGGGTTTTCTCTCTGCCCCACGGGCTATATATATAGTAACTAGCTCCACTGAGCTATGATTCATGCCCTCATGGACTGCTTACAACTTGCCCACTGGCTTGGTCAAGCGTGCACTCACCCCTGATTTCGGGGTTCATCGTACGATCGAATCGCAAGGAGGTGCCGGCTCAATAGTAGTGTGCAATACTCATGCTACAGTACAGTCTAAAGAGTAATCAGCCCCATAGCTGCATGATGCTCAGTATGATACATACATCAAAATATGTCATTTGTAAAGCTTTATCATGCAAATATGCCATGTATACATCAACCATTCCCTCATCGAAACTCATGCTTATGTCTTTATGCTTAAGACTCATGCTCAAAACTCATGTTTATTTTTTTTATGCTTAAAACTTATGCTCAAAACTCATGCCTATTTCTTTATGCTTAAAACTCATGCTCAAAACTCATGTATCAGGATATCATATACTAGGTTCTTATTTCTCATATTTAAAACATACATAATACTCTACTAAGCATAACATACCATAACTAGGTATTAATCTCATTATAGTAGCTCAAATTAACTTTTCATTGCTAAATGAGAAACCCAGTCACCTTAGCAGATTACTCATCAACTGCTACTCAACTCGGTATTCCGGCTCCCTGTAATAACCCTCTTGACCTACGTCATCATACAGATACGATAGCATTAGGATTACCTCCACACGAGGTTTTCCCATGAAACCATGCATGCATACATGATCTATCCTCTAATATCTCATTATTTTCTTCCATCCTTTCTCTACTCAAGATTTACTTTCACTATTACCTCAAAATACAATAATCTAAGAAAATCTAAAGTCATGCAAGATCTAGGGAAGCTATAGCTTACCTGGAGTCAATCACAAACCCCAAGCTTTCCTTTCCTCTTTCTTTCTCCTTTTCTTCTTCCTCTTCCTCTCTTTTCTTCTCTTCTTTCTCTTTTCTTTCTTTCTCTCTTTTCTCTGGCTGAACCCACGTTTCCCTTTTTTCTCTAATGACTTGGGGACCAAGTCATGATAACTTAGGGATTAAGGCATGCCAAATTCCATTTTGCCCTCAAACACTCTTAACGCATGCTTTTTGGAAAACACGTGGCTCACTTATAACCATGATATTTTGTCCTTAGATTTTCTTTCCCAAATTGCCTTAGCACAATTAGCAATTGACATCAGAGCCTTTTCCTGTTTTGCCTTAATAGCATTTTTTTAATCGATTTATAGCCAGATTATCATTTTTCATTTAAATCGATACTTTTATGCAACATTTCTAAAAAAGACCTCACCAACTTGAAGAGCTCGATTTTAGAAATCTAACGGTTCAAACGGCACTCAAATCGGACTTAAAACGGAATAAATATGAAAATTTTAAGATTTAACCCAAAAAATCTGCCGTCTTAGAGTCGGCTCCAACAGAATTAGAGTCGAATTAGAGTCGGCTCCGCAAAAATTAGAGTCGGCTCTAGAAAATTAGAGTCGGCTCTAATATGATGCAAAATGCTAACCTTCTATTTTTCTGCAGGTGTTGACACCCCCTTCTGCAGGTGTCGACTCTAAAGCATGCCGAAAGTTCAAAACCGTGCCAGAGTCGACTCCACTCCAATTAGAGTTGACTCTAACTACTGAAAACATCACTTAAGGATAAAACTCAAACTAAACTTGATTTTTCTTGTGATTTAAGCCTATTAAAACTTAAATATCTCAATTTCTTAAATCAAACTCATTAGCATTCAAAAATATACTCATTTACTCTAAAATTTCTTCTCTTTGCATTTATCAAATGGCCAACACGCCCACACTTCATTGAAACCCTCTAACTTTCATTTCAAATGAAAAATGTCATTAATATTACCAATAAATTACAAGGTTTTCAGGACGTTACATTAGTCCAAGTAACCTCCACAGAGGCCCAATAGCTCTTTTCATAAAGGTCATGTTTGCGTCCACGTGGCAAGCGTATCCCATGCCACGAAGTCAAGTGAGCGTTAGCATGCCCCTTGATGCTTTTCAAAATTTAAAACTATTTTTTTTAAACAACAATTTTCCAACAGGTTTGCTGTTAGCTCATTCTAAAACAATGGCCTTTAGTTTGCTATGCTCTCCTTCCTTTTGCACCTTTTCAACTTTTCTGTGAGTAAGGTTGATGAAAACCTTGTTGGACTCAAAAACTCCTAAAAGTGGATTACTATCCATCCTTGTAATTTCTTTTCCTTTCTCCTGGTTGATAACTCTGATAAATAACTCCGAATATTATCAGGTATCACATGTCAAATAACAGCAAAATTAGTAGAGTTGAATACCTCCAAAAGTTATGCAATCCCATATAACTTGTTTTTTTCATTTCTTTTACAAAAAGCATTATGTGCTCAATTGGCAACCTAATAAATTGATCGGCAAACAAAGATCTCGGCTTTGCATAAAATTGAACAAATTTAGCTTTCCAAATTCATGAATGCATTTCTCTACTTGCTGATTATTCATGTTCTTTGGCTTAACTCATTGCTCTCATCCAATGACCAGCCATAACAATAAGAATTTCATGTTAGACTAATCCGGCTAATGTGCACCAAAAGAAGAAATTTTATTATAAGCTTTTTCTCTGATGGTCATATCATAATGCATGGCTCTTGTGGCCAGTTTCAATGAGTCTAAGTCTTTCGCCCTGCAACTGTTTCTTTAACATCTAGACAATTTTATGCTAACTAAACAAGAAGAAATTTTCTTAAAAGCTTTTTCTCTGATAGTCAGATCAGAATGCATCACTCTTGTGGTCCATTTAGATGAGTCTAAGTTTTGGCCCTGCAACTGTTTCTTTAAAATCTAGACAATTTTATGCTAACTAAACAAATTCGATTTCGTATATAGTGATATGATGCCAAGTCATAGTTCTCTTGTACAATGTACTGTGCAGTAGTTTCTCCTTGCCTTTACCTTGGTCTATATCAGTCAGACATTGAGACATCTGGTTCTACTATTGTTCCACCATATGTTGCCACAAATTAACAAAATCACTTGCAAGTCAACATATTATGTCAAGACCATTGAAAAATACATATTTTAGATAATTATTGTTGCTAGAGAATAGTAAATCAGCCGATGTGTACTATGGTTAATATAAACTAGCATCCTTTGTTCCAACAAGGTAACTCATGCAACTCATCAATCCATTTAGGACATGGCTTTTGGTGTATTGAATTTCCCACTGATTCCATAGCGGGACCAATGGCCCATAATATTCCCTAGATAAACCTAGCAGCTGGTCTCAACTCACCATAAACAAGGGATTGCTGCCCAATGTTGCAGGTCCTCTAGTTGCTCATGGCCACTTTTAACCACTGGGTTCTACATCAAATATATGTTTGGCATGTTGATTTCTTCATAGCTGATCATTCCCAAGTTTAGGGTGGTCATTTCTTCTTTTATAATATCTCTTCCTCTGTTGGCTATAACTTGGGTTAGCATGTGCAGGAGATGGTTTCAGAGGATGAGCCATAGGTTGAGGCTGAATATTATTGTTCCAGCTCTGTCTAGCATTCTCAGTTTCTTCCAAATTTTGTTTCCTAATGGCCTCTGGGGCAATTAACCTAACTCTAAAGCCTCAAATAATTGGTCACTTGCCAAGTGAATTGCTTAGCAACTTCAATGTTATCTTCAATAATTTGCTGCCCTCAATTGTTTGTCAAATTTATAAACCAAGATATTTACCCCCAATGGTTCTCTTTCTCTAATTAGGATTTTGTTGGGACTAGATTTCTCTTATTGGACCTCTACATCATTTTGTTGATGTTCCAGCTTGACTTAACACATTAAAGTGGCCGCTACTCTTTCCATTCTTATATTTTTCACAAAACTATGTTATTCTTGGCCATCCTCTTTTTGATTGGAATCGATTCTTGATTAATTGATGAGCAATTGGTTGGTTGAATTAGCATTTCAACCAGTTTAAGCGATTGAGACGATAATTATGTTTTCTACCTGTCTTGGTGAAGAGGACTTCAACATTTAAAGTGTTGAACAAGATTACTATCTAAAAAAATAAAAAATAAAAAATCATTATTAAAATAGTATTCTATTCCAGCTAACTTTACCAGCTTAAGCTTCTAAGAAGTGCCATTCTTCTTGAAATCCAATATTTAGATACATCCATTGCTCGAATCCAAACTAATCTTGATAGAAGCTAAATTTTAAAAGATAAGATGGAGATGACCTGAGCTTTAGCTCAGTGGTCCTATCCCTCCATTTCAAACATGTTGGTGAAGCCTGCTTTCCTTGTTCCTCTTGTTGTAATTATTCAACTACTTTAACAGCTTGGAACTGCTCACACAAACTCGGTGTGGTAACCTCACTTGATGGAACCATTTGGTGAAATCCTTTATTGTGGTAGTGTCTAGTTTGAGCATTTAAATTAATCAGGCATAGAATGCATCTTCTCAAAATTGGCCTCCATATGGTGTTGTAAACTGTAGGCACCATCATAATCATCATTATTCTTTTCATCAATTCATTTCTCCTGTATCAATAGAAATGTCTCTGTTTTTGAGTTAGTGGAAGAATATACAGTGGCAAAACCACTGAAATGACTCTTAATTGCTTATTTAACTTGTTGTCAAGTTGCTGGTCTTGTAATGATAGGGTTCATAATTTCACATTAGTTAACATATTTCTGGACAAATCAGACACAAGGAAGTCACACGTGGGGAAATACAAGGTATGTACAACCTTTGCCCATTTAAGTGAAGTTCCTTATGGAGGACCCAGAATTAGGCCCACATCACGTAATTTCTGATGCATTTGGTGCATCACACGTCATGTGCTATGTCGCGAGGCAAAATACCACTTTCTAGAGGATTTGTTGTCCAGATCGCACCAAACACTTTTAATTAAGAAGCTGCAGATCAATGTAAGAATCTGTTAACATCCAAGCTGAGATTGCATAGGAAGTTGGTGATCCATTAAAAGGTGACAGCCCAAGAAGTGCTCCCACCTACAGCAAGTAAACTGGGAGCCAGAATTCTGGTGAGTAAAATAGTCTCTGCAAAATTAAGTTATCAGCTGTAAATTGACGAGTGTGATTAAAAAGATAGAAACTGTGACATATTGCTGCTGATAGTATTGATGCAGGCTCGGGACACCTCCACTTCTCTTTGCAAGGAATGGGAAGCTAAAAGTTGTAGCTATAAATAGGTGGAAAATTCCTGTGGTTGTCATTTTGATCTTTTTCTTATGAGATTGTCCTTTTGGGAACCACTACTGGAAGGGAGTTTTATGATTGTGAACAGTGTTATATCATAACCCACAATCAGGAAAAATGAATAAATATTTTTGAGTTTGCTAGTTGAAGATATACGTGTTTCGAGCATTCTGCTGACTTTCTATTGGCATGAGCTGGATGATATTTTATTCCAGGTCTCTCAAAGCACCGCTGCATTCCTGCAGCTCCTGCTTAAGATTCAAGGTTTTGACTGCTTTACATATGACATGGAATCCATCTAGTTAATCTTGCACTCCTTTTAAGTCAAAGAGATACTTCAGCTTTATTAAACAGTTCAAACAAAATGATGCATAGAACACCATTCTTTTCTAGATTCCAGCAGGAAGTTCTTGACTGCTCAGCCTTTTTCAATCCAATGTGGATAACCTTTTTCTACAGAAGTATCTTGGCTTTACCAAGAACAGTGATGGCATCTGTCAGGTGTTCAGTTTTTCACATTAGTCATTTGAACCCTTTTTCAGTCCTCTTTTAGTACAATCAATGAAATATCAGTTGTTACAAAATAACCACTTGAGACATGTTGTAGTTGCCACGCTAGTTCCAATGAATGAGCTAAGTAGCTAAATTCACAGACTCGTCTGTAATCCAAGCGGTTGCACTTTGTTTCAGCTAAAACCAATCAAAAAGTGCAGGGATTTTAAATTTTTTATAGCCAAATTTTCAAATGCACTTTATTTCAGCTGAATTCACTGCTCAAGTGTTGTAGCTCATTGCATACGCGAGCTTGGGCCAAGGGTTGTATGTGTTTCATCATTTAGGCTCAAGAATCCATTATTGAATAAAGGGGACAATGTGAAAACCAGTCTTTTTGTTCCCTTCGAGTGCCCAAACCTCATATATTGCAGAGACATGATCAACAGGTCCGCTGTTTGGATTATAATCTCTAGCTTGAAGTAACATAATCAGTGTATAAATACCATGTTACTTGGAGAAGCTGATTAAAGAAGTTTTCAGGAGTCCCAAGAATATTTTCTTTGGCATGTAGCAGGGGACCCACTATTTGGTTGACAAGGACTTGTTTCTTCGAGTCACCTCTTCAATTGAAATATGAGATCTCGTTCTGCCTTTAGAACTCAATGCCCTCATCAGAGTCATCTTTTGAAGGAGAAACAAGTCACTGCTTGATTTAAGTAGGGGTGCAACGCAGGCTCATGAAACTCAGATTTTTTTAATCCTAACTTTATTTGTAAAATATTAACCCTAACCTTAATCTTATTTGTAAAACTTCAACCCTACCCTATTTTTAAAAATCAGGTTTGGGTTGAGTTTCGGGTTGGAATTTGGATTGCTGGGACAAAAAAAAAAAAAAATACTTTTTTCAAAGTAAATAAACATCAAATTATGGATCCTAGAGACGGAAAACAAAATCCCTTATCGAACGCATAAGCTGGACTCGTGGCTTTAACATTGTATTAAAAAAAAAGGTTCTTATTGAAAAAAATGAATGGGCCATGGGCACGACCATTTCTCTGCTATAATTTTATTGCATCTGAAAAACGCCAACCGATCTTCATACAAAGGCATTTAAAAAGGTATAGAGGTAAAAAAAAATTGGCCATGTTTAGCTTTTTAGAAGCAAGGAAATAATTGTTTGCCAAACAGAAACAACAGATAAGGTAACAACTCTGATAGCCAAGGCATAGGATGGTGCGGAGAAAGATACCCTCTTGAAAATCACTTCACGTCGGATCTTTTTTTTTTTTCTTTCGCTTCATCGTTGCACATCCCACTTCCGAAGTAAAAAACGACAAGGTAAATGAGAAATGGATCAAGCAAGACACCATACCGAGCTCATACCCTACTCTTGCGAAGAGAATGATAAGTTTGCTTGCAAGATAGACACAATAAAAGAACGAAAAAGCAAATGAGCTAATACTTTGCCCTGCGATGAGAAATTGCAGCAGTCGAGGATGTGGGACTGACCATTGCTTGACTTGATGTCTTCACCGTTCACGGAACAAAGAGAATACTGAGATTCGTGACATCTGAGCTCCTATGCCATACAACTTGCTTTCGACTCGGGCATGCCAGTCATGGGATGTATATTTTTTAAAAAATCGGATGGTTATTTTATTTCGCGGGCTCCTCTTGCGAAAGGCGACAAAAGCCGAAAAAAGCTTCAATTCCAACTCGCCTCTCGATGCTCACCATCACAATCCAAAGCATTTTGAAAACCATCCCTCTACATTTACCAAAACACCCTCCATCACATCTTCCATTAGTCCATTCACTTTCGTCTGATCGAACCAACCTACGTTCATTTTCATCATTTCAAACACTAAAACCCTCCCGGTTCACCGAAGGCGCGGCCTCCCTCTGCCTCTCTCTCCCGCTCTCTCTCTCGCTGCAACGTCTCGTTGCAGGGATGGCGGTGCCGTAAACAAAGAAGAGAAGACGGCGGGAAATGAAATAAAATATGTGGATGGTCCGCCTTTATGTTTGTCCTTCTTTTCCTCGTTTGCGACCAACGGCCTTGCTCTCCTCGCCCTCAAGTTGGTCATCTCATCCGATCCGACTGGCGCCCTTAATGCCTCCAAAAACCTGGTGCCGATAAGTTACCTCCCTCGGGTTCGAGTTGATCGCAATCCGAACATGGGTCAATTGCAAATCGGGTCGGGTTAAACCTGGGTCTTTCAGGTTTGGGCTGGGCAAACATGAGTTTAAACATTGTTGTAAATTGGGTTCAACGGGCCGGATTCAACCACTTTAAATATTGCTGTAAATCAGGTTCGGCGGGTCGGGTTCAAAGGTTCGGCGGGCCGGGTTCTGGTTGCTTTAGAGTCGGTGGTGCTCTAGTTGTGCAACTATTTATTCGAGGATTGTAAATTATTTTTCTGTCTAATCTAATGAAGATGAAAATAGAACTTACGATTTTATGTTTTGGCTATCTAAGATGGGAGGAGAAAACTAAAATTCAAATTGGTATCTCTGTTCTAAATGTTGCCAGAGCCTCGAGTGAAGCCATCAACGCCTACGGCCGCGGAGTTTCTATTTTCTATAAAATAAATCTATTTTCAGTATGTGCATCGTCTTTATCTTATCACCCTTGACATAATGTTTTAGGGACAGGTGCCAAATTCGCAGGAGAAATTATCAGTTCTTGTAAGGGGGGAAAAATCTATAACAAGAAATCTAATTGAAGAATTTTCATTAGTTGATATTCATGGGTAGGATCATGACAGCTCGTCATATGCTTTCACCCTTAAATCAATCATGTGTAAGATATCAAATTAAGTTTGTGGGTAATAATATTTTTTTGTGGAAATATAACTATTTACTTATTTAAATTTAAAACTTTGTTTTTTTGTTTTGAACTAGGACCGGAGGAAAACAGGCGGAAATTGGGTTGAGCGCAGGATTTGATTGTATTCGCTGGTAACTAACACCTAGTAGCTTACCAACTCCACAAGGAGGCATCTTTGTTCCATCTATCAATTCATCACATTAGGATCTAGATCTACATTGCTATTATGATTACTGATGTTTGTATGACTCAATATTTAAAAACACAGAATCTTGATAATTTCTATTAACTGCTGATTTGGACAGGTTAATTTGTGAGTCAAAAAATTAAATAATATAAGAATACAAATAAAAGAATAAAACATTACATCAAATAATCATATTAATAATTCATTATAATATATAATATTTAGCAATAGCTGTAAAAATATATGCATACTTCTCTCAGAAATTATGTAAATATACATATTCATGATCCATATGTAAAAGGTACTCCATAGGGGTAATTTTGTAGGATTAATTTAGTTGGATGAGTGATCCACCTAGAGACTGAGTGGAGTTTTAGATTGTTTGGCAGGATAGAGTTATCTATGGCAATTATGTGGATTTCAGGCGATGGATATCGTCAATTTTTAAAATAGTGGTATAACTGAGCTTGGTGGTACCAACTACATAAAACAGAAGATGCTTCTTCCTAGAACAAGCTAGATAAAATAAGATTGAGACTTAAGAAAAAGACAAGACATAGTATGTTGTGAGGAGAAAGAAATGGCAATGGATGAATAATATTATATAGAGATAAATTTGGTTATACTTCTGTGTAGCTAAGTTTAAATTTAATTATTTTTTTATTCTTACGTCTATGAAAATTTTAAAGTAAAAAAAACCATTCATTAATCATTATTTACTGCATTTATTTCATCTTCATTAAATATACCTTATTTTTTGCAACATACTACATGTAAAATAGTTTCTTTTACTTATATTTTTTTCGTTAAAAATAAGGATATGAGCCATATTCCTATTCTTTTAATTGAAGAATAGGAATATAAAATATATCCTAATTTTTTTACTTATATACTCATTAAAAAATATAAATATGAGCCATATTTCTATTACCAAAGTATAAGAATATGCCTCATATTTTTATTTTTTAATTAAAGAATGGAAATATGAGCGATATCCCTATTCTATTACTTATGTACTTTTTTATTGAAGAACATAAATATGAGCCATATCTCTATACTTTTGGTTGAAGAGTAGGAATATGAACATATTTTAATTTTATTACTTATATACTTCTTTACTCAAGAATAGGGATATGGCTCATATTGCTACTTTTTTAATGAAAGAATAAGAACATGAGTCACATCCTTGTCCTTTTGCTCTCATACTTCACAAAGTTAATAGGATATGAGATATAAATGCTTTTTTTAAAGAAAATGTAAAAAATAGTAGTTAACGGGTGGTTTTTAATGGTAGAAGAGATGATTATATTTGAGCTTGGCTACACACGGATGTAGTAGGTCTATCTTATATGTCAAATTTGATAACTTTCTCAACTAGTAAATTTGTACCAATCTTGAAACGAAAAAGTCCATTTCTTATTTTTCTTAAATAAAAAGAAGATATTTATGGCTCATATTCTAGTATCTTTAAGAAGTGAAGGTAAAGGAATAAGGATACAAGCCATATTGTTGTTTTTCAATGAAGAAATATAAAAGTAAAAAAAAACAGAAATATAGTATCAAAAATGATACATATATATTCAAGGAAGAAAAGTTGTACCATCAAAAGCGATGCTAATAATAGCCATGGTTGTTCATACATTTAGCATGATGGATGATAATAACTTTGTTATATTTATTTGGAATGATTGAAGAACTCTAATTCTTAGATTTTTAAAAGGTTAATTTTAGGGTCATATATATATATATATATATATATATAACTGCATTTGATTATATTTGAATGTAACTAAGTTAAGAATCCAATCACATCCTCTACCATTGGATCTATATTAATTTTGGTCCCATCTCATCTTTTTTGCTTTTTTTCATCTTTGATATTTATGAATCATATGGTTCCAAAGATGAAAAAGGTATCCAGATCTAGCCAAATCTAGGTTGCTTTATCTCTCTCTATATATAAAGATTTTAATTAGAGTATGGTGTTGCAAGGATAGTGCTTTTGATATGTATGACATGTGTCAAATTCTAGTGCATAATAATTCAAAATTTCAACTTATTAAATAAGTTTTCAACCCTGTTGATCTAAACACTAGGATAAATTGCTTATTGTCATGTTTTATTCTCTTAAGGTCATGAAATGGTTATCTTGCTATAATTATAGTAAGAAATCACTCGGCTTCCTTACTCCATTCGCTTAGTTTTTTTTCTTTCTTTTTGGATAATAAGAGAACCATAGATTAATTCCTAATAAAAGAAGTTTCCCAAGTATCAGCATTTAAAATGTATATCAATTGAGGAGGAAAATCTGATGCACATTTTAAATTAATAAGAAAATCAAAATTTATCTTAAGAGTACTGTTAGAATTTATCTTAAGAATACTTAATTATTGGGGTTACCAAGAAATAAGGTGTGGTTGTTTGCACTGGAACAAGGCCTCATTCTTCTTTTTCTAAATGATCCATAGCATATAGGGGAGTAAGGATTGATCATAACTCTTTTCGCTGCAGGGCTTTATAAAAGAAACTCCATAGCTTGTTGCATTGATTAGAAAGGGCTGAGAAAAGGATGATTTAGTAACTACTAAGTCCTCTTAAAAGGATGATTTAGTAACTACTAAGTCCTCTTAAAATCACAAGAAAAGAGAAAAATATGGTCAAGAGATGCTTTGCATTGGTCACATCCCAAAAGGAAGAAATTCTATGAAATAAGAATAGAGTAGTAGAGAGGCTTCCGTTCCATAACTTCTAAAGAAATAAAGTAGGATGCCGCTAAGCCTTGACCTTCCAAATTTGCTTCCTTTCAGATGAATAATGCCTCTCATCACTATTTAGAGTACACTTGTATAACTCTTGAACCATACTTTTTTATTTATAACTCTGTCCTCAATGTAAGATGAAGGAACCAATAATAAGGAACGTACCTTAATATGGAAATAGCGGAAGAATCAGATCGTCGGTAAACGGGAGCTACCAGAGTTTCCAGGCGTCCACGCCCCTAAGACGCAGCAACGGAGAGGAAGAGCCCTTGGCTTACCTCTTTCAGAAGACAGGAAGACCTCTACTTCTGTTAGAAGACAGGAAGACCTCTATTCTCGTCTACTTATAGAACCAGAGAATAAATAGGATCCTGTATACCAAGCGTCACAGGGATTTTCGAAGAGTCCCCTTACTTGGGACTCTGTGTGGGCGTTAACGAAGAGTCCCATCACATGGGACTCTGTGTGATCGTTGACCAGGCCAACAATCTCCCACTCGTCCACACAGAAAACATAAGCCTCAATCCTCTCAACATACTATGCGGTGGGGTGTGCGACCCGACGAAACTCACACACAGTGACACATAGTGAATATACTGCATTAAGTTAATAAATAACTAAAGCAGCGAACCTGAATGCAATCCAATCCCGTCTGTGTCCTAGATAAATCGATCACACCTTATCAAGCACTCTCAATTCCTCAAGAGATTTACCCTGAGCAATACTTGAAAAACACAAAATCACAATGTTTGTATCCATAATCATATGTAACTCATACACATGATTGCCCGGGCAATGGATCACAAACACAGGGTGTGATCACAAATTATCTTCCTTGAACACTCATACCAGTCCATTTTAGTTCAGTTGACTTCCTAGGATTGTCTCATGTGGCCGAATCAATTCCATGACCCTGGAGGACAAGGCTAAGGAAGTCTTCCTGAACTTCAACTTCATGGTATAGGTTCAAGTCCAAGGACATAGCATATTTGTAAGGCTCACACGGTAATGGAGAAGGAATATATCGCATTACCCCTTACAGGGTCGACTTTAGCACATGCAACAGAATACATGCTACGATGGAGCTCCCTCTCAATAGGGTTATGTCATACTCATACATCGTACGAACACAAGACCAAGCATCACAAAGTTGCTTGACTCGAGCACTCACTAATGCTCCTAGTTCGGCTACAACAGGCTTAGTATGATTTAGTTGACATATCAAAATGCATACATTATATATGCATTGTTCATCGTACTCGACTCTCCTGAGTCTCATCTCAGTCCATACTGAGGCGACTATTATTATAATCTATTCAGTTATAATATATGTAGCCCATTTTGCAACTTATGCATTCTGCAACTCATGCATTGCTACTTAAGCATCTATAATGGCTACATTAGTCTCATCCTGCCCACTACAAAGTGTCAGGGCGATCACCCGTGTGAGTGGGCTGATCTAAGCCTGTGACATTTATACACATATGTGCCTATAAATATGAACTCATCATAATCATGAAAATAAACATTTCATAAACTTTAACACATAGTCATTGATGTCCATACAATCCCTGTCTGACAAAAAAAAAAAAGACACAAACTCCTATATAAGTCTGAAACATATCACAGTCTGTCACACTCTATACAGACCTAGATCCCTCACATGAGCCTGGAACACATCCCTAGGAATAGGCTTCGTCAGAGGATCAGCCAGCATCCTGCCGGTGGAGATATGCTGTAGGATAACTTCTCCTTGCTTGACCATGTCTCTAATGAAGTGATATCGATGTCAATATGCTTGGTCCTTCCATGGTACTTAGGATCCTTAGCATATTGTAATGCTGCCATACTGTCAGAACTGATCTGAATAGCCTCATGTGGAGTAGCAGATATCTCAAATCGCCTCAAGAACCTCCTTAGCCATATAGCCTCCTGGACAGCAGCCGAACAAGCAATATATTCGGCTTCCATGGTGGACAGGGCGGTACAGCTTTGTTTCTTACTGCACCAAGTGACAGCTCCACCTCCAAAGATAAACACATATCCTGTAGTGGATCGACGCTCATCTCTATCACCTGCCCAATCAGAGTCACAAAAACCCTTTAATCTCAAATCTCCTCCCTGATAACATAGGGTGAGATTGGTAGTACCACGAAGGTAACGAAAAAACCTTTTAACTGCAACCCAATGAGCAAGTCCTGGATTACTTTGATATCAACTAACCAAGCCGACTGCAAAGCAAATGTCAGGGCGAGTACACATCATAGCGTACATCAAGCTTCCCACTGCACTAGCATAGGGGACCCTGCTCATCTTTTCACGCTCCTCATCAGTTCTAGGGCACTGATCGATGCTTAAAGTACAACCCTTTTCTATTGGGGTATCAACGGGTTTAGAATAGTGCATTCGGAATCGTTCTAAGATTTTCTCAATATACGTTTCTTGTGACAAACCAAGAAACCTCTTAGCACGATTCCTTAGGATCCTCACTCCTAGCACAAAATTTGCCTCACCCATATCCTTCATCTCAAAGACAGAGGACAACCACTCCTTAGTGGCATTGATTACTCTAATAGAACTCCCAGCAATTAGAATGTCATCAACATACAACGCTAAGATCAGAAACTCATCGTCTGATTTCTTAATGTACACACAGTGGTCCTCCTCAATCATATCTAAGCCAATCGATGTAATGGCTTCATGAAACTTGAGGTACCATTGCCTAGATGACTGCTTTAGACCATATATGGATCTATTAAGGCGGCACACTTTGCCCTCCTGTCCTTTGGTCACAAAACCCAATGGTTGATCCATATAGATCTCTTCATCCAGGCTTCCATTAAGAAACGCTGTTTTAACATCCATTTGATGTAGTTCCAAATCGAAATGGGCTACAATAGCTAGGATCAAGCGAATGGAGGCAAATCTCACCACAGGAGAAAATGTCTCCTCAAAGTCTACACCCTCCATCTGGGTATAGCCCTTCGCCACAAGTCGAGCCTTGTACTTGTCAATTGACCCATCAGCCTTGCGCTTAATCTTAAGAACCCACTTATTTCCTATCGATTTGCGCCCAGGCGGAAGGTCTACCAAGTCCCACACATGATTCTTGGCCATCGATACCATCTCGTCTTCCATAGCAGCTTGCCACTCACTATGAGCAGGTGAATCGAGCGCCTCTTCAACAGAAGCAGGCTCATCTGGATCCAACGGAGTGCAGAGAAACACATTCCCTTCGATTTCAAAATATCGTCATGGAATATGACCACGTTTGCTTCTCCGTAACTGTGGATCTGGACCCTGAAGACCGCTCTCAGATGGTGCATCAACCCTCATAGGTGAGCTCCTACTAGGCTCAGCAGATGGTGCATCAACCCTCATAGGTGAGCTCCTACTAGGCTCAGCTTGTGCGCTCCTTCTGTCTGGTGCGACACTCCCACTGGGCCTAGCATTCCCATTATCTGTGGCGATCTCTGAGATAGGTGGAAAATCTCCTCCCTCGCCAGAGATAGTGGAAAGGTCCTCCTGTAACTCATACAGGGACAGGTCCTTTCTAATTTCACCAATGCTCGGGAATTCAGTCTCTATAAACTCCACATCTCTGGACTCCATCTCAGTCATCCCTCCATCAGGATGTGCTCCATACATCACATAACCCTTCGAATGCTCAGGGTACCTGATGAACACCTTTTTGCTGGCTTTAGGACCCAGCTTTCCCAACTTATGGGAGGCGTTGTGAACAAATCCTGCTGAGCCCCAAGGGCGCAAATGATCCACAGAGGGTCGCATGCCATAGCTCATATGGAGTGGAGGGTACTGATTTACTAGGCACACGGTTAAGGATGTAGGCAGCAGTCAATAATGCATCTCCCCAGAAACTAATTGGAAGATTAGCTTGCGCCATCATCGACCTAACCATGTCTAGTAAAGTCCTATTGCGACGCTCGGCTACACCATTCTGTTGCGGTGTACCAGGAATGGTAAGCTGCCTGCGTATCCCCTTTTCCTCACAGAGCCGCTTGAATTGCTTGGATAGATATTCGCGACCCCTATCAGTGCGAAGAGTCTTTAAAGACCGCGCCATCTGATTTTCTACCTCTGCTAAAAATCGTCTGAAACAATCCAGCGCTTCATAGCGATGAGAGATTAGGTACACATACCCGAATCGCAAAAAATCATCTATGAATGTGAGGAAATAGGAAGCGCCATGTCGCGACTGGACACTCATGGGTCCACAGATATCAGAGTGTACAAGCTCTAATGGATGAGAGGCCCTAGAAGCCTTACCAAAAGGCTTTCTTGTTGCCTTTCCTGCTAGACAAGATTCACACACAGGAAGACTTATCTTGGTAAGAGGGCCTAACAGCCCAGCTGTAGTCATACGTGTCATCCTATCTTGGCCCACATGACCAAGTCTAGCATGCCAAAGAACACCATCATCACAGGCAGGAATAGAGGCATAAGAATAAGAAGCACACATTTCAACATCAAGTCTAAAGAAACCTTGTGACAAATATCCAAAAAAGGACAAAACACCATCCAGATAGACTGACATACGGTCACTAGAAAAACTAAAAGTATAACCAAGTGCCAACAGGGCAAGAACAGAACAAAGATTACACCGGATAGTTGGGACATACAAAACGTCGTGTAGTATCAACACATGTCCACCTCGAAGTGAAACACGATATACTCCTACACCCAAAACCGGCTCACGCAAACCATTCCCAAGAACGACAAACTGGGTATTTGCAGGTATCCGGTGAAAATCTACAAAATCAGCTCGATCTCGTACTATATGTTTGTTTGCTCCCGAATCTACAATCCAATCGGGGAGCGAGTCAGCAACTAATGCATAAGAACAAACATGGAGAGAGCTTAATATGGAACATACCTTTTTTGGCTCAGTGCAATCACGAGCAAAGTGGCCTTTAGCCCCACAGTTGTAACACTTAAGTTTTATTACATCTCGCTTGCCCCCTCGACGACCTCTCTTAGGTTTGGCTATAGTTTTTCCTTTATATCCCTGTGCACTCCTGTTATGTGCCTTTCCCTTCCTTTTGTTCGTGGGCCGCGAAGACCCACCAGAAACCACATGGGTCGAAGGGAGAGAAGTCTCAATACGCTCAGCCTCTAGCTCAAGATGACGAGCAATATCCTCAAAAGTCTTGATGTGCTCACTATGAGTCATCAAGAGTTTCATCTGACTCCACTGAGGGTCAGGCAGTGAACGAATCACTGCAAGGACCTGTTGCTCATCTGTAAGGTCAACTCCAGCAGCCTTCATATCCCTAATCATGTTTCCCATCACACGAAGGTGGGTCGACATGGAATGGTCGGGATCCTTGACATACTGTATGAATCGAAGATTCAAGGCACATAGCCGTGTGGCCGAAGTCTGACCAAACCTGATCTTGAGCTGGTTCCACATATCCTGAGCAGTCTGGCAATTCTCAAAGTTGCCAATAAGATCATTGTGCATGCTGCTCAACATAGTAAAGCGTGCACAACGATCTTTCTTGACCCAATTATCATAGGCTTCCCGATCAAGGCGATGTTGCTCAGTAGTGCCAGGGGCTGGTGGTGTCATACCAGTTGTCAAGGTCTCTAAGACTTCGAGGTCATTTAAAAGATATGGATTTTTCTTTGCCACATTTCATAATCTGTCCATCTAGCTTTTCTCCTCTGTTGAGATCAGCAATTACGGATTTCGAGGCCATCAGACACTGTTGGTCAATCAAGGTATGGATATCATGCACATATTATCTTTAAAGCAAGAAAATGACCAGATTGCTAATGTTCATTCTTAAAAATGAGATCAAAAATTTCGCTAAGCTCATAATCATCACTCAGTTTATAAGATTGAACACAGAATCTGTTATTTTCTATAGAACATATCTATTAGGTCCATATTTAAATTTGTCAAGAATATAAATGTTCTGCATGCACTTAAGCATAAATGAAATATATCAGCAGAAAAATAGAAAAAATGCATAAAAATATTTATACACAAAATATAAATGATTATGCATTCAACAGCTACTTTTCTGGCCCATCTCAGTGCCAAAAAACAGGTCCATAACAGTGTAAAAATGGCCCAACAGACCAAATGGCCCGTGACCTCATCTTCTTCTATTATTTTATTATACTGTTATGGTCAACAACCCAGGTGGCCCGACTCCTCTGGAATAGGATTAACAGCATCCTAATTCATTAGTTCTCCTCAGGACACATGAGTCCAATGGATGAACGCACCCTCCTCTCAAAAAAAAACGGTAACTAATCTCCTGCCATGATTTGAGCTTCCACGGAGGAAGTGCTGATGCTAAACCGTCCGTGGAATATATATATTATTGGATCATGACAATTAATTCACTCTCTTTGATAGACGTACGTAACCGAACCTTGATCGAGGAGGAGGAGCAGGCAATGGAATGGCCGTCCCAATCTACTTGGAAAACGCCAAGCTAATAGCTATTATTTTCTATTTAATTCTTGACTTGATTGCAAGCTCATTGCCTTCTCTAGAACGGCATCCTAGTGCAAGGCGTCATGCATGTTTGGATAGCCAACACATATTCCATCTCCCGGGAATTGAGTTACCCATGGGCGGTTACATAAACAAAAGGTGGCGGCCGAAAAAAAAAAAAAATGGCAACACAGCTGATGAAGGGACCAAGGTTGGCTGCGGCACCCAAGGCCGCAGCGGAAACGACTCTTCCTTAATATAAGAACCGGACTCAAAACCAATTCCCCAACATCCTCTACCGTCGCCGAGGACAACCGATGCTCTGCTCTGATACCAATTGAAGGAACCAATAATAAGGAACGTACCTTAATATGGAAACAGCGGAAGAATCAGATCGTCGGTAAACGGAGCTACAGAGTTCCCAGGCGTCCACGCCCCTAAGCCGCAGCAACGGAGAGGAAGAGCCCTTGGCTTACCTCTTTCAGAAGACAGGAAGACCTCTACTTCTGTTAGAAGATAGGAAGACCTCTATTCTCGTCTACTTATAGAACCAGAGAATAAATAGGATCCTGTATACCAAGCGTCACAGGGATTTCCGAAGAGTCCCCTTACTTGGGACTCTGTGTGGGCGTTAACGAAGAGTCCCATCACATGGGACTCTGTGTGATCGTTGACCAGGCCAACATAAGATATGGAAGCAAATTTCTAAACAAGCGAAAAGAGTTATGATCAATAGTAGGGGTATTAGTATCTCCTAGACAAGCGAAAGATGAAAGATTAACTGTAGTAACGGAACATTCTAATCATCATCTATAATCAAAGCTAAGCCATAGTAGATAACTCTTCCACAGCTTCTACATCATAAAAAGGAAGCCATCGACTTAGGTAAAGGAGAAAATCATGGCTGAGAGCAAGTTAGAAGGCAAGTTTCATTACTTATAAATAGAACTTGTGATGCCCCTCCCAATTAGTCTAACATCGGATAATTTAGGAAGGGTGAAATAGTTTATAACCAGTTAAGGAAGATGGACAAGTACCAATTGGATCCCTTTTGGGCTGTGATGGTCCAAATTGGTGTGGATTTTGTCCGTCTTGCTTTCTTGTAACGGAACGGGTCCGTGGGTATTGCAGGCTCGAAGCCCAGATCATTACAAAATGGTATCAGAGCCATACACCAGCCGAAAGTACAAAAGCTAGTGCCACACAGGACAAAGTGTTACATCAATAAGGAGCTACCTCTTGAGCCTGTGTGTGCAAGAGCTAAGTGCCACACATCTTGAGCCAATGGGAGACACCTCTTAAGCATGTGAAGGAAGCATCTCTAGAGTCCTGACTGCCTGGTGGATACGATCATGTGCCTCTGGCAACGAGGACGTCGCCCTTTCAATGGAGGTAGATTGTGATGCTCCTTCCAATTAGTCCCACATTGGGTAATTTAGGAAGGGTGGAATGGTTTATAACCAGTTAAGGAAGATGAACATGTACCAATTGGATCCCTTTTGGGCTGTGGTGGCTCAAGTTGGTGTGAACCTTATCCATCTTACTTTCTTGTAATGGAACGGGTCCGTGAGTGTTGCAGGCCTGAAGCCCGGGTCGTTACAAAACTTGTCTACAATACAAACAGATGAGTGACAAATAACCTTCGACATTGTACATGAGTACCTTGGTCTCTTATAAGTCCTTCAATCACCATTAAAATAGTACTTAGCAAATAACATTAGCATATAGACCTTGAGAATTTAGCATCAACCTGTTAGCTATTCGACGTTGCAAGGCAATTAAGCCAACAATCCCAAATTCTTGAAAGATCCAGACCCCTTTGTTTCTCTGGCCTACATATTTTCTCCTAAGAAATAGTTTGCAGTGCTCTCATGCCTAACTCATATCCCCATAAATTTTTTTTGAATAGATCATCGAAACCATTCAACAGAGCTAGCTGGCGTAATCACAATTGAGATAATATGAATAGGCATGGCATATAACGCTGATCGGATTAAGGTGCAACGACCTACAAAGGGCAGGGATCTTCATTTTCACCCATCTAACTTCATGTCGATTTTATCCTTGATTGGATGAATATCTATTACTGTAAGATGAGAACCTTATAGGAATGCCCAATAAGTACTGTTGCCGCCGAGATCCGTCCTCCGACTCGGGTGCAGTCGATCTCCTGGGGCGGACCTGCACACAAGTTCTCGCGCGAGAGGCGTTGGGGGTGGCCCTCCGCAGAAGACCCTCCGATACTCAAGTCAATAGGAGGAAATCGGCGATCAATTAGAAAATGGGGAGGTGGATCTCTCCGGTGAGTCTCTCCAAGGGCGGCCGATCGGAAGCTCTAGAGGGTGAGAACACCAACGAGCAGTTGGCGAGAGCGGGAGAGTGAGAGTGAGGGTGTGAGCGCATACCTGAGGGAATCTGGGAGTGTCATATTTATAGGTTGTCACCTGGATCTCGAGCGCCTTCTGGAAGGTTCGAAGGTTGTTAGGATATGGAGATGGATCGAATCGGGCTGTTGTGGGGCCGTTGGGATCCATATCTTGTTTGTTAAGGGATCGATGGCTAGGAGAGCTCCTTGATGGCTTGAGATCTGGCAGGTGTGTAGGTCCCAGGTAGCCGTGTTAGGTTCTAGACCACTTCTCAACATGATTCCTTGCCTAGGATGTTGTTACGATAGGCCTAGGCTCTCCCGCGTCAGGTTCCGCGGAGGTGAGTATTGGATCGTGGATCGCTCAGTGAAGCCGAGCTATGGAAGCTCGGGGGAAACGAGCTACAGGAAGCTCGGGAGGGCCGAGCTGTGGAAGCTCGGGGAAGATGAGCTATGGAAGCTCGGGGAAGCCGAACTACAGGAAGCTCAGGGAAGCCGAGCTGTGGGAGCTGGGAGAGCCGAACTACAGAAGCTCGGAAGAGCCGAGCTATGGAAGCTTGGGGAAGCCGAGCTGTGGAAGCTCGGGAGAGCTGAGCTATGGAAGCTCGGGAGAGCTGAGCTATGGGAGCTTGGGGGAGCCGAACTACAGGAAGCTCGGGAGAGCCGAGCTGTGGAAGCTCGGGGAAGCCGAGCTATGGGAGCTCGGGAGAGCCGAGCTGTGGAAGCTCGGAAGAGCTGAGCTATGGGAGCTCGGAGGAGCCGAACTACAAGAAGCTCGGGAGAGCCGAGCTGTGGAAGCTCGGGGAAGCCGAGCTATGGGAGCTCGGGAGAGCTGAACTACAGGAAGCTCGGGGATATCCTGGCGGGCGAAGGGATGTGGTCGGTCTTAGCCTCCTCGCACGGATATTGATGCAATGATGATTTTACCCCCCAACACATGCCCTCCACTCCCTAGTTCGAAGTGTAGGTTCAGGCATAGGGAGTATAAGTCCAGGTGGCACGCTTTGGATGGGACGATCTGGTTTAGACAGCCCGCACAATGATGCCCTAATTAATGCGGCAGTGTCATCATGCCTTCGTGGGTAAGGCTTTTTCAGGGACAACGGTTGGGGAAACTCCACGTAGTAAATCCCGATTAATGCGGCGTTTATCGAGGCGGTTCCGGACGCCTCGGGTGAAGCGCCTCCTCTTTTTAAAACGGCTTCCTTAGGGGGGAAGCAAAACGATAGCAGCGCTGTATCTATTTGTTATATTCTCTCATTCTGTTTCTTGGAGAGTCTTGTCTTTTGCGACGTTCGCCATTTTGCCTGGTGCTTTTTCCGGTTAGGATGACGATGAGTCCCGACGATGTAGCTACGGAGGTCGTTGCCGAGGATGTGGGAAGGATTCGCCAGAGGTATGGCATACCTCCAGATGTCATTCTGCGAGTGCCGGGGCCTGAACATAGGGTCTCGCGAGATCTGGAGCATGGGGTCTTCGTTTATGAAGACAGCTTGAAAGCAGGCCTCCGGTTTCCTCTCCACCCCTTGGTGAAGGAAATCATGACTCACTATAACATCTGTCCGGTGATGGTGGCCCCAAACAGCTGGCGGAGCATCATCGGATTTATCTCAATGTGCCACCAGATTTGGATTGTCGCCACTCTCCCTCTTTTCCGTGCCTGTTATCATCTGATACCCGGAAGGAAATCGGAGTGGCCATACATTAGACCTCGGAGGTCCTTTAACACAATCATGGATAAGCCGTCCTCCATAAAGGGATGGAAGAGTAGGTTCATCATCGTCGAGGGGAACATTGGTTCCGACTTTCCTCGGAGATGGAGAAATTTCGTTCGGATGCGGAGATGCATCCGGCTTTGTCCGAGCAAGAGGAGAGAGATTTGGACGTCCTCCGCAATGGCCAGGTGTTCTCGGCCAATGACTTGCTATCGGAGGGTGCCCTTTTTGCCGTCGGGCTTAGTCCTCTGGACCCGCAAGGTGAGTCCTCCCTTTCGTCTTCTCCATTATTTGTTATCCAGGCGAACGTGTTTAGATTTAACTGTATACCCTCTGCTTTTGCAGCTAAGAGGTCGGCATGGTCGAGCCTTGCGAAGAGGAAGAGAGGCAAGCGCCCAGGGGAGAGCGGCGTTGCGGAGGGAAGTGGGTCCGAAAAGAAGGCTCGCACTTCCGTAAGATGCTCGTCGGATGCCAGCGTAACCATGGTGGGAGCACCGGAGGCGAGGGAGGATTTGAGGAGGACAGCTGGGATCCCTTGTCCTCCTGTAGTGGAGCTATCGGATAGTTCGGACGATATTCCATTAGCTCATCCGGGCGCATCCCCCTTAAAAGATGAGCCGGTGATGGATTCGGTGGAGGTCGTTGTTTCCGGGGGGCATTCCCCAACCACGGGTTTACTCCCGTCCCCAGTTGGAGAGGGAGAGGGAGCAGCCGCAGTTGATGAGGTTCGGGGCGAGCTCCCTCTCGAGCCCTTAGCGGGAGAGTCCGGGGGTAGCGACGTTGGGTCACCCGCAGCGGTTCAAGAAGCAGGCCGGATAGAGTCTCCGGCAGAGCCTGCAGGGGAGGCGCAAGTGACAATGACCGAAGGAGGCGGGTCGGAAGAGGGATCGCAGCGAGATGAGAGTCCCGCAATGGAGACTCCTCCAAGAAGGGTTTTGGGGAGGCTGGCACTTGGGTTGATCGAATTATCTGAGGAGGCTCAAGCTAGAATTCTGATGGAAGAAGCTGGGAAGTTGAGGGCTTCTCGGTCGGAGGTCGCCCGGGTTGGCTCCTCGGGTGGAGACGGCCAGCCTAGTAGCTCGAACATGGGCGTTGAGGAAGCGTTTTCTGCTTTAATGAGGTCGGCCCTGTACCCGGCGCAGATCCCTCGGCGACAAGTTTGTGGACTTGGAGTTGGTTGATGCTGCGTTCGGGCAGCAGGGCATGGCCGAAAGTGTTCATCTTCTTCCCGATATTGATAATGCGACCCTCATGAAGATGACACGGGCCTACGCCTCGCGGGTGAGTCATCACTCTTGGGTGGTGGACACTTTTCGGTTAACTTGATTGCATATTCTTACTCATTTTTATCCTGCAGAGCGTTTTGCTTTCTCGAGCGATGTGCTGGCGTTTGAGTTTGGCGACGGGGGCTAGCATTCAGGCTAGGAGAGCCAACGCCGAACTCCGATCATGAGTAGAGGCGTCCGAGAAGTTCGAGGAACTCCTGGCCAT
Organism: Calamus simplicifolius; assembly: GCA_900491605.1. Taxonomy (NCBI): domain Eukaryota; kingdom Viridiplantae; phylum Streptophyta; class Magnoliopsida; order Arecales; family Arecaceae; genus Calamus; species Calamus simplicifolius. Next base: position 242,687 of record UESW01004489.1, read on the forward strand.
TAGCAACAAAAGCTTGGCGGGGATGAAGGTGTCGTATCAGGCCATCCTGGCCGAAGCGTCCAAGCAAAAGCGTAAAGTGGAGGAGTTGCAGGGGCTCCTAGCAAAGAACGACGATGCGTGCCTGGAGCTGGCTCGAGTTAAGTTGAAGCATTCTGAGGAAGTGGCGGCGATGCGGCGGGAACATAATGAGAGTTTGGGTCAGCTGGGGAAGGAGGCTGCCGACGAGAGAAAGCGCCTGGCCAGAATGCTCAGTGAAGTAGAGGAGAAGCTGCAGCGGCGCGATGGCGAAGTTGCTGACTTGAAAGTCAGCGTTAAATGGCACGAAGGGATGATAGCCCGGCTGAGTAACGAGCTATCCCAGTGATAAACGCATAAATAATTATTACTAAACCAATTAATTAATAATTTAACGTATCTATTATTAGTTAATATTTTAATATTTTATATAATATTATAAATAAAACCTTATCAATTTAAAGAGCTTGATTTTAGGGATTTAATGACGCAAACGGCACTCGAATCAGACTTAAAATGAGCTCGGAATTGATTTTATAAGGATTTAGCATGGATTTCAAAGCAAAACGGCAAATACATTGCCGACTTCATCATCTTCTCAGCATTTTTCTGTTTTCTTTCGGCCGATTCTTCTCCATTCAAATTCTAACAATTTCCTCTTTCAATTAAAGAATAGATTGGATTGAAAGTTATCAAATTAAGAGAATTAAATTCCTTTAGAAGGAATTTGAATTTTATGGAGGATTTATCCAGATTTTGTTTGTGGCTTCCACGTCCTCTATTTTGGCTTCCGCGTTCTCTGTTTTGGCAACGCGTGTCAATGCTGCGTCTTCACCTCATTCGGGCCTCTACAAATAGCAGCAAAGGCTTGGGAGATATTCTATTCGAAGGATTCGTCTGTTCCGAAAAAGAAGGCGCTGCAGCCATCCGTGACAGGCCGTGGAGAAGGCATCCTCCGTGCTCTGCTCTGCTCCCAGACAATTCCATCCGGCACGCTGCATCCGAGAGAAGAATCTGATCGTGCCATGGAGGAGGAGGCCGTCCGTGGTTTGTGGAGATTGGCTGTTCACGTCCGATTGTTCCCAGGAGCTCTGGATCGTGGGTTTATTTTATTGCTATTTTATTGCCTTCTTCATGTTAGAAATTAAAACTCTTCTATTTTAGATTTTAATATGCACTCTTGGATGTTATTGAAATAAAATTTCTATTCATGTTAAATTATTATTAAATTCTATTTAAGTGAAAATAATTTAGATTGATTTATTCTTAAAAGAGACGGGCCGTGATCTACGGGTACGAGCCGTGCTCTAATAAGATAAACCATATCTTATTATTTTGCACTATTAATTATCTACTTAGTTATCTATTTAGTTAAATTTATAAAATTATTTCAAGATAATCGCTAAAGTCCCTGTGGAATCGATCCCTTACTCTTGCTATCCTAATAGTGAAATTAAGGTGTTTAAATCATTGCGCTACGACACGCATCAGATTTTTGGCACCGTTGCCGGGGACTTAAGTGTGTTATTTAAAAAAAAAAAATTTAAAAATTTAAAAATAATAAAATAATAAAAATATAAAAAAATTTAGATTAAATTTCTCTTAATTTTTGAATAGTTATTGCTGCTTTATTTTATTTCCTTAATTGTTAGAATTGCATATTTTCTTTTTAACATAAAAATAAAAAATAAAAAATTATTACTTTCCTTTTTGCCACAAATCCAATTTTAACCTAATCAAATTTTCCTTTTAATTAACTTACCTAAAAAAAACCTAAAAGAAAACCCTAAGACATCTTCCATAAAATATAATTAATTTAAGGAAACAAAAAATTTATAAAAATAAAAATAAAATATATAAACAAAATAATTATTTTATAGATTGACTTAGGTGAATTTATTTTCTGCAAAACTTAAAATTTTTCATTGACATCTCATAATTTATTAGGAAATTAGAAACTTAATTACAAAAATTAAAGAAAAAAAATTAAATAAATAAATAAATAACTGTTTGCTTTAGAGTCATTGGTAGGGTGTATGCTTGGTCGTCGATCGTTGCAACCCAACCTTATACCCTTAGATCCCGAGATAGAAAGAACTATTAGAGCAAACAGACTTAGAATTATGGATCCTAATAACGAAAATAATCAACCACGACAGTTGAAAGAGTATTTCACTCCTTCAAGGTATACATACTCTCCCTGCATTCAATTGCCTTCAGTAGAGGCTGCCCAATAAAATTAAGTCAAGTGTAATCCAAATATTACCATCTTTCTATGGACTTACGAATGAGGATCCCTACAAACACTTAGATGAATTCTTAGAAATTTGCTCAACTGTCAAGATTCAAAATTTCTCTGATGATGCACTTAGGCTTAAGCTATTCCCTTTTTTCCTAAAAGATAAAGCCAAATATTGGTTAAATTCATTAAACACTGTTATAATTTCAACTTGGGATCATCTTCAGAGAGAATTTCTCAAGAAATATTTTTCTATAGGAAAAACGAATCAAATTAGAAAAGCTATCACAAGTTTTTCCCAGACAGATGGAGAAATGTTCCATGAGACATGGGAGAGATTCAAAGAAATGATTAGAAAATGTCCACATCATGCTATACCTAAATGGCAACTAGTTCAGTGCTTTTATGATGGTTTATCAGAAAAGCATAGGCAAATGGTTGATGCTTCATGTGGTGGGACATTTATGTTAAAAAATGAACATGAGGCTTGGCAACTCTTTGAGACATTGAGTGAGAATTCATTACATCATATGTCAGTTGCTCGTCGAGACCCTCCCGTAGAACTTAAAAGAGGTGAAATATATGAAATAGGTCATTCTACAGATATCTATACTAATGTAGATGAATTATCCCATAAACTTGACCGGATTCTACAAGTTGGAAACATCTCTTCCCCATCTACTCAATTACATGAGGTTTGCATAATTTGTTCGAGTCCAACCCATTCTATAGGTGAATGCCCAGCTGCATACCAATTTCCTGAACTTGTTCAAGAGCAAGCCCACCAAGCCCAAACCCGATTAGCTCCTAGAACAGGAAATGATCCATTTTCAAATACTTACAATCCTGGCTGGCGAAATCATCCAAATTTTTCTTGGAAACCTCAACCTGTAGTCAATTCATCGATCAGACCTAATTACCAAGAAACCAATTTTAGAAACATGCCATATTCACAATATCCAAACATCCCACAACCTCCACCGAATAATCAGCCTACTTTTGAAGACAGTGTTACAAGCATTGAAAGGGCTAGAAATGAATACCCAAATCCTTCACTCCCACACACAATCTATTGTAAAACTAAAAACTCAGATAGGTCAATTAGCCATAGCATTTAGTAGAAGGGAGGAGGGTAAGTTACCTAGTCAGCCTATCGATAACCCGAAAGGACAATTCATGGCTGAAGGTTCCAATAGTCCTGACAAATTCCCAGAACATGCTAAATCAGTCATGACTCTCAGAAGTGGAAAAACATTGAACCCACCTGAACCATCCCAGAAATTAGAAGTGACTAAACTAGAAGAGAGAAGAAATGAAAAAGAAAAGGAATTCAATGATCAAGCAATCATACCTAAAGCCCCATTCTCTAGTGCTTTAGAATCTCCTTTGCCTTCAGATAAGAAGAATATAAAAATGAATGAGATGCTTGAGTTATTTAAGCAAGTCCAAATAAACTTACCTCTTCTTGATGCTATCAAGCAAGTTCCAGCTTATGCCAAATTTTTGAAGGATTTATGCACACAAAAACGGAAAGCCAAGATACAAATACCAAAAAAGATACATTTGACTGAGCAAGTTAGCTCAGTTGTTCAGCAAATAACCCCACCCAAATTAAAAGATCCTGGTACCCCGATTATATCATGTGTCATAGGAAACTTCACAATCAAGAAAGCATTATTAGATTTGGGTGCGAGTGTAAACCTTCTTCCAAGTTCAGTATATGAATTATTTGGATTTGGAGAGTTGAAACCCACGACAATAACACTACAATTGGCAGATAGATCAGTCAAAGAACCTCGTGGAATATTAGAAGATGTATTAGTAAAGGTGGATGAATTCTATTTTCCTGTCGACTTCCTTGTGTTGGATATGGAATCTAGTGGTAATCCTAACCAAATTCCCATCATCCTTGGAAGACCTTTTCTAGCTACTGCTAATGCATGTATAAATTGTAAAACAGGTGTGATGGATGTATCTTTTGGAAACAAAAGATGAGATTAAATATTTTTAATGCTTCCCAAGGACCACCTGTGTATGATTTAAATGAAGTAAACATGATAGAGGAAGTAGTAGATAAGAAATTCCAAAGTTTGATTGATTCGGATCCTTTACAAACATGTCTTACACATTTTGGAATAGATGACTTTGATGTTGATGAGTATACCAAAGAGATAAACATGTTATTAGAACCACCTAAGATCGACACCATCCCTCCATGGACTATAAAATATGAACCACTTCCAACTAAACCAAGTCCTTTAATACCATCCTTGGAAGAACCACCCCAACTAGAGTTGAAACCTCTTCCAGATGACTTAAATATTCATTCCTTGGACCCAATGATATCCTTCCAGTAATCATTGCATCTACCCTAACCTCTGAGCAAGAAGATAAATTGGTAGATGTACTTAAAGAACATAAAGAGGCGATTGGATGGACAATAGCTGATATTAAGGGAATTGACCCTTCCGTTTGCATGCACCACATTCATAGTGAAATTGAAGCCAAACCACATAGAGACATGTAACGAAGGCTAAATCCAAACATGAGGGATATTGTTAAGAAAGAAGTAGTAAAATGGCTTGATGCTGGTATCATTTATCCAATTTCAGATAGCCAATGGGTCAGTCCAATCCAAGTAGTACCTAAAAAATTGGGTATTACTGTGATTAAAAATGAAAAGGGCGAATCAATTCCTACTCACACATCAACTAGTTGGAGAGTGTGTATAGATTATCGAAAGTTGAATGCCGTGACTAGGAAAGACCACTTTCCTTTGCCTTTTATCGATCAAATTCTAGAACGGCTAGCGGGATAAAGTTTCTTTTGTTTCTTAGATGGATATTCAGGATACAATCAAGTCCCAGTATTTTCTGCAGATCAAGAAAAGACCACATTCACTTGTCCCTTTGGAACATTTGCCTTTAGATGTATGCTGTTTGGTCTTTGTAATGCACCAGCCATGTTTCAACGATGTATGATGGCCATATTTTCTGATATGATTGGTCAATTTTTGAAAGTATTTATGGATGATTTTTCAGTCTTTGGTGCATCATTTGATAGCTGCCTCGAGAACTTGACTAAGGTACTGAAACGATGTATGGAAATGAATTTAGTCCTAAGTTGGGAGAAGAGCAATTTTATGGTTCATGAGGGAATTGTGCTTGGACACATTGTTTCAGAGCGAGGTATTGAGGTTGATAAAGCCAAGGTTGAATTGATCTCAAATCTATCACCCCTAACCTCAGTTAAACAAGTACGATTTTTTCTTGGTCGTGCTGGTTTTTATAGACGTTTCATTAAAGATTTCAGTAAAATTTCTCGACCATTATGTAATTTGTTGACAAGGATAGTTCTTTTAATTTTGATAAAGATTGTCTAACAGCCTATAACATTCTTCGAACTGTTTTGACCACTGCACCAATTATCAAGCCCCCAGATTGGACCATACCTTTTGAAATCATGTGTGATGCTTCTAATTATGCTGTAGGAGCAGTTCTAGGACAGAAACTCAATCGAGAACCCCATGTAATTTATTATGCTAGCAAAACTCTTTCAGATGCACAAATGAACTATACTACCACTGAAAAAGAATTACTAGCAGTTGTGTTTGCCCTAGAAAAGTTTAGATCATATCTATTAGGGTCTAAAGTTTTAGTTTACTCAGATCATGCAGCGTTGAGGCATCTTATATCAAAAAAGGATACAAAACCCAGACTGATTAGATGGATCCTACTCCTACAAGAATTTGATCTAGAAATCTTAGATAAGAAAGGTTCTGAAAATATGGTAGCAGATCATATCTCTAGGATCTCAGTGGAATACAATAAAGAAATAATCAGAGATAAGTTCCCTGATGAGCAATTGTTCTCAATTTCCCATAGCAGTCTTCCCTGGTTTGCTCACATTGTGAATGATTTGGCAACAGAAAAAGTACCTTCCCACTGGATAAAACAAGAAAAAGATAGATTTTTCTCATAAATCAAATATTACTTTTGGGAAGACCCTAATTATTTAAGTACTGTTCAGATCAGGTGATTAGGCGATGTGTCCCAGAAAGTGAATTCAAAAGTATACTTAACTTCTGTCATTCTCTTGCCTGTGGAGGACATTTTAGTGGAAAGAAAACTGTAGCAAAGGTACTGCAAAGTGGGTTTTATTGGCCAACTCTTTTTAAAGATGCACATGAATTTAGCCGTAATTGTCTCCAATGTCAACAAATAGGAAATATATCTCGAAAAGACATGATGCCCTTAAACCCTATCTTGGTTGTAGAAATTTTTGATGTATGGGGTATTGATTTTATGGGCCCATTTCCTTCCTCTTTTTGATTTGAATACATTCTAGTGGCAGTTGATTATGTGTCAAAATGGATTGAAGCCATGGCAACTCGAACCAATGATCATAAAGTTGTAATCAAGTTTATTCAGCATAATATCCTTAGTCGTTTTGGATGCCCAAGGGCTATAATTAGTGATGGGGGTACACATTTCACGAATAGACACTTCGAAGCATTAATGAACAAGTATGGAATTACTCATAAGGTAGCTATACCTTATCATCCCCAAACTAGTGGCCAAGTTGAAATATCAAATAGAGAAATTAAAAATATCCTTGAGAAAATGGTGAGACCTGATAGAAAAGATTGGTCAGAACGTTTGGATGATGCATTATGGGCTTATCGTACTGCATTTAAAACTCCCATAGGAATGTCTCCTTACAGGCTCGTATTTGAAAAAGCCTGTCATTTACTTGTAGAATTAGAACACCATGCATTTTGGGCTATCAAGCAATTTAATTATGATATGAAAAATGCAGGTGTCAATAGAAAACTCCAATTGAATGAGTTAGAAGAGCTACGAAATGAGGCATATGAGAGCTCAAAAATTTATAAAGAACGAACCAAAGCATATCATGACAAATTTATTAGTAGAAAAATTTTTGAACCAAATCAAAAAGTATGGCTTTACAATTCAAGATTACACCTTTTCCCTGGAAAACTTCATTCACGATGGAATGGACCTTTATAGTAACTCAAGTATTTTCCCATGGAGTTGTAGAGCTTAAAGACCCCAAGCAAGGAAATACATTCAAAGTAAATGGCCAACGTTTGAAACCATATATAGAAGAAATTAATGATGGAGAAGTTGTTGAATCAATTGATCTTGTGAACCCAACACTATCATAATAAGTAGCACAGTCTGGCTAAAGACTTTAAACTTAGCGCTCTTGGGAGGCAACCCAGTTTATTAGTTATTTTTAACTTTCTTTTCTTTTAGTATGTTCTTTTAGCATGACGAGAGAAGAGCAACATAAGCAGATTGAAAGAAGATGGCAACAATGAAACTTCCAACCTTCAAATACTCTACCAGATAGTATCTTTCCTTGTAATTAATTAATTTTTCTTTCATTAGGGACAATGGAAATTAAGTTGGGGGGGGGAGGAAAAAGAATAAATAAATAAATCTTCGAGTAAAACTATAATCAGATGTGTTTCAATTTGAAGTTAATCAAGCAGTCTATTAATGAATTAATAGTTAGATTATTATTATTATTATTTTGAAATACTGAGGAATAAATTATTAAGAAAACCTAATAAATTCGAGTAAAACTATAATCAGATGTGTTTCGATTTGAAGTTAATCAAGCAGTCTATTAATAAATTAATAGTTAGATTATTATTATTATTATTATTTTGAAATACTGAGGAATAAATTATTAAGAAAACCTAATAAAAGGTAGGGTTTACCTAGAAAAATTTTTAGAATAATTTCAGACCCTCCTGACCACTGATCTTAATAGTACAATCTACTTAATAAGGGTATGGGTGAAAATGTTATTCAAAAAAAAAAAAAGAAGAAAGAAAAAAAATCTCTCTTAAAGTTAATAGATTAGGTTCTTAGCATTTTTCATTGAGTAACCGGGCCCCGTCACCTAAGAAAGTGATGTTGTTCGCGTAAAAAGGTGGGAATGTAAAAGAACCTAAATAGAGTCAGTCCTATCTAAAGCCTTTTTAACTCGAGTCAGTAAGTCTGAGGGGTGTTTTACACCTAATGCCCTAAAACCAATTGGTTTGGGAGCCATTGGCCTAAAGCTCGCTACAAGGGTTAATAGAAAGCAAGGGGTTAGGATATTGCACTGACTTTATATAAATAAATAAATAAAGAATCAAAATTACAAAAGACATTACACCCAACCCAAATTAAGTTAGAAGACTTAATTAGAGAAGTGGAAAGTTGGTGAAGAAAGACTTCTATAAATTCTTATGGACTACACTTTATCACTAAAAAAAACTTAATAATCCAATGAAGTACCTCCTTTATGATCTTAAAAAAAAATTTTAAAAAAAGAACTATAAGATAACTATCAATTCTTGGACTAGCTTGGTACATATTTCTAAATTTCTTATTTGCTCGAGGACGAGTAAGATTCAAGTTGGGAGGAGTGATAAACGCATAAATAATTATTACTAAACCAATTAATTAATAATTTAACGTATTTATTATTAGTTAATATTTAATATTTTATATAATATTATAAACAAAACCTTATCAATTTAAAGAGCTTGATTTTAGGGATTTAATGACGCAAACGGCACTCGAATCGGACTTAAAATGAGCTCGGAATTGATTTTATAATTATTTAGCACCGATTTCAAAGCAAAACGGCAAATACATTGCCGACTTCATCGTCTTCTCAGCGTTTTTCTTTTTCTTTCGGCCGATTCTTCTCCATTCAAATTCTAACAGTTTCCTCCATCAATTAAAGAATAGATTAGATTGGAAGTTATCAAATTAAGAGAATTAAATTCCTTTAGAAGGAATTTGAATTTTATGGAGGATTTATCCAGATTTTGTTTGTGGCTTCCGCGTCCTCTGTTTTGGCTTCCGCATTCTCTGTTTTGGCAACGCCGTGTCAATGCCGCATCTTCACCTCATCAGGGCCTCTACAAATAGCAGCAAAGGCTTGGGAGATATTCTATTCGAAGGATCCGTCTGTTCCGGGGAAGAAGGCGCTGGAGAAGGCATCCTCCATGCTCTGCTCTGCTCCCAGACAATTCCATCCAGCACGCTGCATCCGGGAGAAGAATCCGATCGTGCCATGGAGGAGGAGGCCGTCCGTGGTTTGTGGAGATCGGCTGTTCACGTCCGGTTGTTCCCAGGAGCTCTGGATCATGGGTTTATTTTATTGCTATTTTATTGCCTTCTTCATGTTAGAAATTAAAACTCTTCTATTTTAGATTTTAATATGCACTCTTGGATGTTATTGAAATAAAATTTCTATTCATGTTAAATTATTATTAAATTCTATTTAAGTGAAAATAATTTAGACTGATTTATTCTTAAAAGAGACGGGCCGTGATCTATGGGTACGAGCTGTGCTCTAATAAGATAAACCATATCTTATTATTTTGCACTATTAATTATCTACTTAGTTATCTATTTAGTTAAATTTATAAAATTATTTGAAGATAATCGCTAAAGTCCCTGTGGAATCAATCCTTTACTCTTGCTATCCTAATAGTGAAATTAAGGTGTTTAAATCGTTGCGCTACGACACGCATCACCAGGCCCGAGGAGAGGTCAAAGAGAAGCAGTCGAGGATTGACACTCTCCAAGAAAGGATCGAGTTAGTTAGGGCCGATAAAGTGAGGGCCAAGGGTGAGGCCGAGGAGCTGACCAAAAGGTTGACCCGACAAGAGGAGGAGGTACGACCTTATTCCCCCTCCCTTTTTTAGCTTCTTTTGTTGGTTCCTCATGGTGCCGACGGATTTCGGTTTCGTAGGTGGCAAGGTTAGGGCTGGATAATCGGGCCTTGCAAGGTGAGCTCACGTCTAGCCGAAGTAGGAGTTCAGAACTCGAGGCACGGGCCGGCGAGTTCGAGGAGCAAACTGCTATTCTGCGGGCTCAAGTCGCGGAGGCTGAGAGGCAAGTTGCCGAGGCTAAGGTGCAACTTGCTATGCTCAAGGGCGAGCATGACATAATTGGTGCTGATGCCTTCCAACTTGGAGTGGAAGAGTGCAAGGACAAGATATCCAGCGAGCACCCAGAATGGAATCTCTCTTTCCTCGATGTCGAAGCTCTTGACGTCGGCGACTCTGGGAGCGAAGAGGAGGATGAGTACATTGACGCCTCCGATACTGATCCTGGTGCCGTCCCAGGTCCCAGTGAGGCCGCAGCTTCTGGAGGGCATTCGCAGACCATCGCCAAGGAGGCTAGGGCATTTGAGAAGGGCGAATCAAGCCATGCCTCTGCAGATAGTTGGGGGTTCTCCTGGAACGGACGTGGTTCCCGACCTTTAAAAGTCACTTCTTCATTTTGCTTTTCGAACTGTAATTCTGCCTGACGTTTTTCAATGAATGAACTTTCTACTTTTATTTGAGTGTTTTTTCTTGGACAGTCCTTCGCTCCAAATTTCACCTCAATCGCGAGCGACTTATGGCTTGTTGACGCTATTTGGTCATCTTTATTTCGGGATCGAGGGAACGCATTGGCTTGGCCCAAGGCAGGGCGATAGCCTTGATCGGTGAACCAAAAGATGATCTGGTTCGGTTCACGTTTGAGTGATGCAATAGATTAATTAAGACTTGAGGAACGAAGTAGGTCGGTTAAGACCGACTAGTAGGGTAGGTCGGCTAGGACCGACAGACAATATAAGTCGGCTAGGGCCGATGGATGAAGTAGGTCGACTAGGGCCAACGATAAAGTAGGTCGGCTAGGGCCGACGACAGAGTGGGTCGGCTAGGGCCGCCATATGAGGGTGGTTACCGAAGTATTTTTCGTTTCCTTTTGCCACTTCCTTTTTTGGTGAATGAAAGAAGGGTTTGTGTAGCCTGCGCGCTCATTTTTGCTTTGAGACGCTTAATTTTGTTGCATAAGTTCTTCGAGCGATTAACTTCGTTGGGGAGCAATCGACGAACAATCAGTTTTCGTGCTTTTTTTTTTTTTTGCTGTCCTGCCAGCGCCCTGCTGTTCTGTAGGTAAATTGGTTTTTTATTTCACCGAAATTGATGATACGGCTCTGTAGGGAGCAAAAAGCTGCTCCGGCATTTTTTGAAAGGTTTTTAAGGCATTTTTTTTCCATGCGGGTCGTTTTGACGTACGGCGCACGCATCCGTTCACCATTGGAGGATATTACTTTCGTAGGACGATCTCCTGAATCTGTCAGTCTCCGTAAGGTCAGTGGGCAATTCTCTGCGTTTAATGACCGTGATTCGGAATCAAGAGGAAATCTTTGCATGCGTCACAGTTCAGGCGGTGGGCTCGGTGCGCAATGGGGCGTTGCTTTCATCCGGGGAGGCCACGTGGAGGCATGGGCCAGGTGTTTCGAATCTCGGGGCTTATGGCCTTGGTAATTGTTTCCGGTTCATTTTTGCCTATAAAAAGGGAGATAGAGGGGTCGTGTTAGGTCATCCCCAAAGTTTCTTTCCCATTGGAGTTTCCACTATGCTCATTTCTCTGCTGTTGCGAGTGGGAGGGCCGAGCTTTCCTTTCATAAGCCCTTCACCTCCGGACAGCTCGAGCGATGAAGGAGATGCTGAAGAATGGTTCGCCCTTAGGGGATGAGTCCCGGAGATCATATGGAGAGCGCACAGGAGGGGCGCAGAGATCACACGGAGAGCGCACATATGTGCTTCCAGTGTGACATTTGTGGTTCCCGTTTGGGGACGTATGGTAGGAAGTGCACGCGGGCTCCCCATGGTTTGAGTGAATTTCGCCTCCTTCCCTGGTTTGGATTCCAGGGCTTGCCCGCCTGGGGAATCTTTTACAACATGGGGAGGGGGTGATAGCGTGCCGCCCGCCGACACCTTGCCTTGGAGTTTGGGCAAGTTGGGGTGGTACACACTCGGTTTGGAAGAGCGTTCCGGTGCTAGGGTCCGCGGGCTTCCTACCTACTCGCCGGGGAGCCTCTCGGTTGGGTGGTTAGGGGTGACATTCCATCCACCCTTTCCGATCGCCCTGATATCTCGGTTGGGTCACCGAGATATCATTATTTACTAAAGCTGGCCGCAACGATTGGTCCATGTCGCCCGCCCATTATCGGCGCGAGCTGACTGTTTGCGGTTTATCCAGCTCATCGATTGGGACGCCAGAGCATCACAGTTGCCCAGGTCTGCTTTGGAGCAGTTGCCCGAGTTTTGTACTTGTCTTTATTTTATGCATTTCAATGCTCTTGTAACGCCTCTCAGGCATTTGTAATTGGTTTTGATGGCAATGAAATAAAGAGAGTTATGTTCTGTTTCTCAATCTCTATTTCTCCCGCGCCCATTTGTTGTTGCTGGACATGGGGTACGTGCCGTTCGTTTTTATGCGAGGATCTCGTGCCATCCGAACTAGTCAGGGCTTGCAAACTGCCCTGATCCAAACGGAGGATTAGGGATTGTTCAGTGGAAGAATACGCTCCTTATCTTGGTCAGAAGCTCGGAGATTCATGCTTCGTTCCCATTGGAAACCGAATGTTTATGGCTCGGCCTTGCCGAGGTTTGGAGAGTTTGTTACTTGGCCCTGCCAAGGTTTGAAAAATCTGTTGCTCGGCCCAGCCGAGGTTCGAAGAATTTATTGCTCGGCCCGACCGAGGTTCGGAGATGTTCTACTTGGCCCTGCCAAGGTTCGAAGAATTTGTGCTCGGCCTAGCCAAGGTTCGGAGAATTTGTTGCTCGGCCCAGCCGAGGTTCGGAGAATTTTTTACTTGGCCCTGCCAAGGTTCGGAGAAATTGTTGCTCGGCCCAGCCGAGGTTCGGAGATTTGTTGCTCGGCCCCGCCGAGGCTTGGAGATGTTTTACTTGGCCCTGCCAAGGTTCGGAGAATTTGTTGCTCGGCCCCACCGAGGTATGGAGAACTTATTGCTCGGCCCAGCCGAGGTTCGGAGAACTTGTTACTTGGCCCTGCCAAGGTTCGGAGAATCTGTTGCTCGGCCTCGCCGAGGTTCGGAGATTCGGGGCTCGGAGAAGTGACTTAATCGCCACTATGAGCCGTAGTGTTAGGTCCTTACGGTGTTTGGTGAGGGGCGTCAGGATGGAACGGGCGGTGCATGGTCACGCTCTTCATTTATGACGTTACCCCTTCCGAGGGGACGAATTACCGCCAGGCGCTAGAATTCTTCCCTTTTTGCATTTCCCGAAAGACGGCCAGCTTAAAAGAGCTTGGGAAGTGTTGGGAGCATTCATTACAGGGGGCCGGTAGATAGGGAGATATCCTGTTCAGGGGGGTTCCCAAACAGTCCATCCGTGTTTACCGATCTCACTCGGGATGGAGCACGGCCTTTCGGATTCTGCAGGCACTAATTACAATGATGATACGTGGTGAGTTCTCATAGGTCGGTGGTTACGGCCCGACTGATAGAAATACTCGCCTGACAAGTATAAATACGACCGGGGGGTGCTGGTCTTAGCCACCCCTCTGATTCAGTCTCGAAATAGTTTTTTGCCATGGCTTCTCAAGGAGGAGAGCGATCGTCTGATGAACTAAGGGCGTCAATCAATGGCCTGTTGCATCCGACGAGGGGCCACCCCACGATCACCATCGACGGGCTAGGCCTGGCGTCGACCCTCGCGAGTCACCAGCGGCTTGTGAGGGTTGTTGAGGAATATGTTGATGTTTCTACGAGGGAGGCGAAGGCCCTGCGCGGGTGGCGGACCGGCAGAGGGAAGAAATAGTGTCACTTCGCCAGCAGGTCGCCAATCTCACTGAACGCCTGGGGGACCTGCTGGCGTCTGGGAGTGACAGTGAGCCCTAGCTAGGGCCTCTTCTCCTCTTTTCTTTTTCTTTTTGTTTCTCTTTTTGTATTTCCTTTTACAATCAATGAAAACGGCCTTTTTTTGACAACCTCTTATTTTCTGAGATTTTTGAAGAAGAACCATTCATGTTTGGTTGAATAGTCGGAGAGCCTGGGTGGCTCCATTGGTTCACGCGCTGAGTCATGGCTTCGTTTGAGTCGGGCGTTTGTTCGGTAGGTTATAGGGGCATTGCCCAAAGATTTTAGCAGCAAAGGGGGAATTTCCCGGCTTTGCCTGGGGTTCGTGGCCGGTCATATAAGGCTTTTTGAACCCTTTAGGTGTTTGCCGGAGGCGCATTCTTAGCGTCCGTTTAAGGTTTTTGCTCAGTGTGCCTTTTCTCAAATTGGCCAAAGTTTCGGGAACTATTTGGAAGTCCTTCGGCTTTAATCGGGGCCCACATACTTTGGTTTTCTGCCGGGACTTTAGTTCGAAGAATTATTGCTCGGTCCAGCCGAGGTTCGGATATTAGTTGCTCGGCCCAGCCGAGGTTCGGAGAATTTTTTACTTGGCCCTGCCAAGGTTTGGAGAAATTATGGCTCGGCCCTGCCGAGGTTCGGAGATTTTTTACTTGGCCCTGCCAAGGTTCGGAGAAATTATGGCTCGGCCCTGCCGAGGTTCAGAGATTTTTTACTTGGCCCAGCCAAGGTTCGGAGAAACTGTTGCTCGGCCCTGCCGAGGTTCAGAGATTTTTTACTTGGCCCTGCCAAGGTTCGGAGAAATTGTTGCTCGGCCCTGCCGAGGTTCGGAGAATTTTTACTTGGCCCTGCCAAGGTTCGGAGAAATTGTTGCTCGGCCCTGCCGAGGTTTAGAGAATTTGTTGCTCGGCCCAGCCGAGGTTCGGAGAATTTGTTGCTCGGCCCAGCCGAGGTTCGGAGAATTTTTTACTTGGCCCTGCCAAGGTTCGGAGAAATTGTTGCTCGGCCCTGCCGAGGTTCGGAGAAATTGTTGCTCGGCCCAGCCGAGGTTCGAAGAATTTGTTGCTCGGCCCAGCCGAGGTTCGGAGAATTTTTTACTTGGCCCTGCCAAGGTTCGGAGAAATTGTTGCTCGGCCCTGCCGAGGTTCGGAGATTTTTTACTTGGCCCTGCCAAGGTTCGGAGAAATTTGGCTCGGCCCTGCCGAGGTTCGGAGATTTTTTACTTGGCCCTGCCAAGGTTCGGAGAAATTGTTGCTCGGCCCAGCCGAGGTTCGGAGAAATTGTTGCTCGGCCCTGTCGAGGTTCGGAGAATTTGTTGCTCGGCCCAGCCGAGGTTCGGAGAATTTCTGTTCAGATAGGTAACTCGGTCGTGCCAAAGATTGGTGAGCAGCACCTGTTTCTTTTCGCAATTTTTGGCAATATGATGCATAATGATTTACGTGGGAAATTACGAAAACACGTGTCGACAGCAAGGTATAATAAGGTATATGAAAATGGACTTATAGAGGACATACCCTATTGATAATACTTACGGAGATTGTCCGAGTTCCATGTCCGGGGGATGGATTTCCCGTTTAAATCTTACAGCTTGTAGGTTCCCGGTCCAATGATCTCCGCTACTTGGTATGGGCCTTCCCAGTTTGGTGCTAGCTTTCCTTGTTCCAGTGGTTTGGAGACAGAGGCTTTTCGGAGAACAAGATCACCAGGCAGAAAGGCTTTCCCTTTGACTCTAGAGGCGTGGTAGCGGGCCACCCTTTGTTGATAAGCAGCCACTCTGATCCGGGCCTTTTCTCTGATCTCCTCTATCAGGTCGAGGTTGGTGCGGAGCTGTTCGTTGCTAGCTTCCTCTTAGTAGCTTTCACCCGCAACGATGGGAGGCCTATCTCCACAGGGATAACGGCCTCCGTGCCGAAGGCCATCCGGAATGGGGTTTCACCTGTCGGGATTCTCGGGGTGGTGCGGTAGGCCCATAGAACATGATACAGCTCCTCGCCCACCTGCCTTGGGCTCTAGAAAGGCGAGCTTTGATCCCTTGAAGGAGGGTCCTGTTGGTCACTTCGGTCGCTATGTTGGCTTGTGGATGCCCGACCGAGGTGAGGTGGTGACGGATTCCATGCTCCTCACATAACTGGCGGAACTTAGAGTTGTCGAATTGCTTACCATTATCGGTGATTATAGTATGCGGGAGGCCGAATCGACAGATGATGGATCTCCATACAAAATCTCTGGCCCATGCCTCGGTTATCTGTGCAACCACCTCCGTCTCGACCCATTTAGTGAAGTAATCGATGGCGACAAATAGGAATTTCCGCTGCCCCGTGGCAAGCGGGAATGGGCCGAGGATGTCCATCCCCCATTTGGCGAAGGACCAAGCGGAGGATATGGGAACTAGGTCGGCAGAGGAGAGTCTTTGGATGCTTGAGTGCCTCTGGCATGGGTTGCAGGCTCGGACTAGATCGTCCGCATCCTTCTGCATAGTCGGCCAGTAGTAGCCTTATCGCAGCACCTTGTGGCATAGGGACCGGCTTCCCAGATGGTTGCCGCAAATCCCTTCATGTACTTCGCGCAGAGCATAATCTGCTTCAGACGGGCGAAGGCATCTGAGCAGTGGCATGGAGAAGGACCGTTTGTAAAGCTGGTTGTTGATCAATACGTAGTGGGTGGCCTGCAGCTTCAGCTTTCTAGCTTCTCTCCGATCGGGTGGAAGCGACCCTTCTTTGAGATATTTAAGAATGGGATCGAACCATGATGGTTCAGCTTCAACTTGCATTATTCGGTCGGCTTCCGTGATGCTGGGTTTTTCTAGGGTCTCCAGGTGGAACTTTTGTTCGGCGTCCATTGATTCCACGGTCGCCAATCGGGAGAGTAGGTCGGCACGGGCATTTTCGGATCTGGGAATCTGAATGATCTCAAATTCGATAAAATGGGGAAGCAGGCTCCGTACCTCTTAAAGATATCGAACCATGTTCAGCTCCCGAGCTTCAAACTCTCCTCGTACATGGCCGGCCACCAGTTGAGAGTCGGTGAAGGCATTAAGTTTTTCCACCTTCAGATTACGGGCGATTCGGAGGCCGGCTAGCAGGGCTTCATACTCGGCTTCGTTGTTGGAGGTCGGGAAAGAGAACCGGATGCCATATTCAAAGGTTACCCCCTCCAGACTGGTGAGAACCAGGCCCGCACCGGAGCGATGGGCATTAGATGACCCGTCGACATGGAGGAGCCACCGGGCTCCAGATTTTGGTTCTTTGGGGGAGTCTAGGGTAGAACCGTCCTCCGGGATGGTACACTCGAGGAGGAAGTCGGCTAGCACCTAAGCTTTGATGGCTGAACGAGGCTGAAAGTGTATGTCATGCTCGCTCAACTCGACGGCCCACTTGGTCATTCTTCCCGATGTCTCGGGACGGTGGACTACCGCCTTGATGGGTTGGTCGGTCAGGACCATCACAGAATGTGCTTGGAAGTACGGTCCCAGCTTCCGAACTGAGGTGATTAAGGCCAACACCATCTTTTCAATTCTGCTATATCTTGTCTCTGCATCGCGGAGTAGCTGCTGACATAGTAGATCGGCTTCTGGACTTTGCCTTCTTCCCTGACCAGCACCGAACAGATGGCACCCTCCGAAATGGCCAGGTACAAGAACAGGGTCTCGCCGGGGCCGGACTGCTGAGGAGTGGGGGCGAGCCGAGGTATTTCTTGAGATCTTGAAATGATTTTTGACATTCAGGAGTCCACTAGAATTTTTTAGCCGATCGGAGGGTTTTGAAGAAGGGGAGGCATCTCTCGACCGATCGCGCCATAAAGCGGTTAAGAGCCGCTATCCTTCCGGTTAGGCGTTGGACCTCTTTAACAGATGCCGGGGGCGCCATTTGTTGGAGAGCTTGAATCTTCTGGGGGTTAGCTTCGATACCTCGCTGGGAGACCATGAAGCCGAGAAACTTCCCAGAGTTAACGCCGAAGGCGCATTTGGTCGGATTGAGTCTCATCCCATACTTGCGCAGCGTTGCAAAGCTCTCTGAGAGGTCCTCGACATGCCGTGATGCTTCTTTGCTTTTGATCAGCATGTCGTCCACGTACACCTCCATATTCCGGCCGATTTGCTCCTTGAATACTTTGTTAACCAGCCTCTGGTAGGTTGCACCTGCATTTTTAAGACCAAAAGGCATGACACGGTAACAGTAAGTACCTCGGTCGGTTATGAAGGCAGTCTTTTCTTCATCCTCGGGGGCCATCCAGATCTGATTGTAGCCTGAATAGGCATCCATGAATGATAGCATCTGGTGACCTGAGGTGGCGTCCACGAGCTGGTCGATCCGAGGAAGAGGGAAGCTATTCTTCGGGCAGGCTTTGTTGAGGTCGGTGAAGTCGATGCAAATCCTCCACTTGTCGTTCGACTTCTTCACCATGACGACGTTTGATAGCCAGCTCGAATAATTTACCTCCCGGACGAAATTTGCCTTGATGAGTTTGTCTACCTCTTCTTCAATGGCCTTTTGTCATTCCGGGGTGAAGCTCTTCTTCTTCTGCTTGACGGGCCTATGCATCTCGTCCACGTTGAGATGATGGACGAGAACCTTGGGGCTGATCCCTGGCATGTCGGAGGCGGACCAGGCGAAGATGTCAGCGTTGCTTCGAAGAAACCTGATCAATCTGTGCCGAGGTTCGCCCTTAAGCAGCGATCCGATTTTTATGGTTCGGTCGGAACGAGCCTTATCCAATGGCACCTCCTCCATTTCCTCTGCCGGTTCTTCTCGCTGTTCGGCGAAGTCCTCTCGAGCATCTAACCCATCAACCTCCGGCATTTTAGACTGAAGGCTTGTAACGAAGCACTGCCGAGCCATGGCTTGACTTCCTCGCACAATTCCAACTCCTTGCTCGGTGGGGAATTTCATGGATAAGTGCGGGATGGATACAACTACCTTGAGGGACATCAGACCGGGCCTACCGAATATTGCGTTGTATGGAGACCTGAGGTTGGTCACTAGGAAGTCCGTCTGGATAGTGACTACAAGGGGCCAGGCTCCCGCGCGGACCGTCAGGGTGGCGACCCCTTCTGGGACGATGACGTTGCCTGTGAATCCCATTAGAGTGGAATCCATGGCTCGAAGATTTTCTATGAGTAATTTCATCCTGGCAAACACATCGAGGTACAAAACATTCACCGAACTTCCACTATCAACGAGGATTCCCATAGTTATTTAAGTTGAGGGATACAACTAATGCGTCATCATGGGGAAACTGTATCCCTTGAGATCATCGTCGGAGAAGGAGAGCTCGCCCGTCCGCGCCCTCTTCGGCGCCGATCCTTCACCGTCGTCCCTGAGGCTCGACCCACCGGCCTCTTCGATCATGTTGATGCGGCCAATCATGGGCAGATTCGGTGGAGAAGGAGGTTGCTGAAGTTCGGGCTGGCGGTCACCTCTTTGTCCTGGCTCGGGCGCCCTCCTGAACTGATTCAGTCGTCCCCGCTGGATCAGTCTCTTGATTTTATTTTTAGCTGCCAGCATTCTTCAGTGTCGTGGCCGTGCTCCCGGTGGTAGCGACAGTACTTGGTGGGATCTCTTCGGGTCGGGTTCCCTCGGAGAGGAACTGGCCGAGGGAGCTGGCGCTCTATTTCCATGAGGATTTGCACCCGGGGCACGGTTAGCAGAGTGTAGTGATCGAATCGCCTGGGAGGGCTCCGGGAGCGATTCCTTGGCGGCAGCGGGGGAACTCTTTCGCGGCGAGGTGGACTTGGCCGACGGGCGGAACGGTGCCTGTCGGGACCTTTGGACTCCTTCTTCTTTGCCAGCTCGGCGCGGGCAACTCTCCGTGATTCTTCAACCCTAGCGTACTTGTCCGCCAGGGCCATCATATCAGAGAGGCTAGGGGGGTAGCTGACTTCCATAGCCAGGTAGAAGTCGCTTTCCTTTGAGACTCCCCCCGCCAAGGCGGACATAGCCACCTCATGATTAAGGTGGTTCACCTCTAACATGGCCTTATTAAAACGGCCAAGATAGTTTCTCAACGACTCCCCCTCTCTCTGTTTGACTTCAGAGAGGGAGTCAGATCTTCGTCGATGGCAGCGGCTGCTGACGAACTGGCCAATAAAAATATGGCTCAGCTCGTCAAATGAATCAATGGAACCCAGCTTCAAGGCATTGAACCAGGTTTGGGTAGATCCTCTGAGAGTGGAGGGGAAAGCGCGGCAGAGGATTGCGTCGGATGCTCCGTGGAACATCATTATTGATCGGAAGCTGCTAAGATGGTCGTCCGGGTCAGAAGAGCCGTGGTAGGATTCGACGGCTGGTAGCTTGACATGGGAGGGAATCACTTCCTCCATAATCCCTTTGGAGAAAGGGATGCCCTGTTCCGCCTTGGGCTGAGGCGGATGGGCCTGCTTGACAGCGTCCAGCTCCTGACGCATCTTCTAGATCTGACGATGGATCTCCACTTTAGTGGTCAGAGTAGGAGCTGGGCGAGAGGATCGCAGGGAAGGTGTCGAATCATAGTGGGAGGTCGCTGGGGAGAGGGACCGGGCTCGCCAAGATCTGGGAGGATCCCTATCATAACCGCCTTGCGGGACTGGTTTGTCCCCTCTGGGTCGGTGTGGGGGGTCCGCGGATTTATGCGGACTGGAGGAGGAAGTTGCCGGTGAAGAAGGAATCGCGGTCTCCTTATGAAAGTGCGGAGCGGGAGGAGCCGTAAGGCGCTCCTGAACCAGGTGAGTCAGGGCCTGGACTTGCTGGACCAGCAAGGCGAACTGGTCCTGGGTCACCGGGAAGGCAGGCGGTAACGGGGTTTCGATTGGTGGAGGCTGCGGTGCTACACCGCTCACCAGATCAGGCCTCTAGGAAGCGGCCTGATCTTGGGCTTCAAAGGTTGCTCTTCTCCGATTGGCCATTAGAGAAGTTCTACTTCGGATCGAGATCCTTGTCTCCTTTCTTCAAGTTTAATGAGACTTGAAACCCTTCCTCTAGCGCCAATCTATTGCCGCCGGAATCCGTCCTCCGACTCGAGCGCAGTCGATCTCCTAGGGCGGACTGCACACAAGTCCTTACGCGAGAGGCGTTGGGGGTGGCCCTCCGCGAAAGACCCTCCGACGCTCAAGTCAGTGGGAGAAAATCGGCGATCAATCAGAAAACAGGGATGTGGATCTCTCCGGTGAGTCTCTCCAGGGGCGGCCGATCGGGAGCTCTAGAGGGTGAGAGCACCGACGAGCAGCTGGCGAGAGCGGGAGAGTGAGAGTGAGGGTGTGAGCGCATACCTGAGGGAATCTGGGAGTGTCATATTTATAGGTTGTCACCTGGATCTCAAGCGCCTTCTGGAAGGTTCGAAGGTTGTTAGGATATGGAGATGAATCGAATCGGGCTGTTGTGGGGCCGTTGGGATCCATATCTTGTTTGTTAAGGGATCGATGGCTAGGAGAGCTCCTTGATGGCTTGAGATCTGGCAGGTGTGTAGGTCCCAGGTAGCCGTGTTAGGTTCTAGACCACTTCTCAACATGATTCCTTGCCTAGGATGTTGTTACGATAGGCCTAGGCTCTCCCGCGTCAGGTTCTGCGGAGGTGAGTATTGGATCGTGGATCGCTCAGTGAAGCCGAGTTATGGAAGCTCGAGGGAAACGAGCTACAGGAAGCTCGGGAGGGCCGAGCTGTGGAAGCTCGGGGAAGATGAGCTATGGAAGCTCGGGGAAGCCGAACTACAGGAAGCTCGGGGAAGCCGAGCTGTGGGAGCTCGGGAGAGCCGAACTACAGAAAGCTCGGGAGAGCCGAGCTATGGAAGCTTGGGGAAGCCGAGCTGTGGAAGCTCGGGAGAGCTGAGCTATGGAAGCTCGGGAGAGCTGAGCTATGGGAGCTCGGGGGAGCCGAACTACAGGAAGCTCGGGAGAGCCGAGCTGTGGAAGCTCGGGGAAGCCGAGCTATGGGAGCTCGGGAGAGCCGAGCTGTGAAAGCTTGGGAGAGCTGAGCTATGGGAGCTCGAGGGAGCCGAACTACAAGAAGCTCGAGGAAGCCGAGCTATGGGAGCTCGGGAGAGCCGAGTTGTGGAAGCTCGGGGAAGCCGAGCTATGAGAGCTCGGGAGAGCCAAACTACAGGAAGCTCGGGGATATCCTGGCGGGCGAAGGGATGGGGTCGGTCTTAGCCTTCTCGTATGGATATTGATGCAATGATGATTTTACCCCTCAACAAGTACCTAGACTGCCAACCCTTTTGATGCCTAGGATCAAAGTAAGTTTTGTTGCTACTACATCATTTATTTTGGGAATGAAAAGGATTATAGATTTAACAAAATTAACTAATTGCCCAGATTGACAACACTAAAATTCTAAAACCTTCAAAGCTCTACAATCAGATGGCCTGGCCATAGGTGACAATAAATAATCATCCATAAAAGAAGGTGACTAAGCTAAAGGCCTCCTCTATTAGGCCTATAATTAGGAATTCTACCTGACTGCATCTCAACATTTAGAGTTAATGTCTACATTTCGATACAGAGAATAAATAGAAATGGGGAAAGAGAAACAATCCTAATGCAACCCTACTTTGGATTGAAAGAAGTGTGAAGGTAACCCTTGAACCAAATAGCAAATTGAAGAGATCATATATATACATTCTGTAATCTACTTAATCATTCGAAAAGGAAACTAGAATTGATGAAGAACAATGACCAAATTATACTCCTAATTAATTCAGTCATAGGCCTGTTTCATACTAACTTATAGCCATAGGAGGTCTTTTAGAAGGAGCATGATGAAGTGAAGAGCTTCTTGAGCCAACACAATTAATGTTATCGGTTATACTTTTGCCTGTTAGAAAAGCTCCCTGCTTCTCAAAGATTAATTTAAGTGTAAACCTTTGAACTTTGAGAGAAATGATTTTTGTCACTAACTTGTAGATAGTATTACATAAACTAACAGGCCTATCATGATATAGGTTTGTAGGATTATGAAATCTTGGCACCAAAGTAAGAAAAGCCGAGTTTCATACCCAAAGCATACGCCTCTGAACAAAGAAACTCTTACTCGCTCGACATATATTATTTCCAATAATATTCCAATAATGCTTAAAAAAATCAGGAGAAAAGTCATCTTGATCAGAAGCCTCATCTGGAACCATTAACTTGAGGGCCAATGTAATATCTCCATCTGTGACTGCTGATTGCAGAATCCTTCTATCCTCATTTGAAGGACATTAACTGCTGGTGGAAGCTCAAGAGGATTATAAGGAGATAAGAATGCTCATTTACTTAGAAAGAAATCTTTGAAAACATATCATATTTTCTTATCCAATTCTATTCTGTTACTATTTAAGTCTAGAACTCTTATAATTTTATTCTTCCTCCTTCTAGTCATAGTGTTGTTATAAAAAAAAAATTGCTTTGAAGTCATCTGATCAATAAAGCCATTAGACTCTTGACTTCTATTTTCAAAAGATTTCATGCAACTTAAGAATTTTATGATATTTCCAAATCTTTTATCTCAAGACAACCATCTCTCCTAAATCCAGAGCACCGTATACATTCCTTTTTCGTTCAAAATTTTCTATTTTTTTCTTCTTATAAAGCAATCTTCTTAAAGATACCATCCATCTTTGCCTTGCTTAAGAGAACAATACTGAGAATACAACACAAAGCACGCAAAGCTGAGTGGTTTTTTGTATGTTAAATAACATGCATATGATAACTTTTTTTGAGGGAAAACATGCATATGATATCTGTTCTCTCTATTCTTAGGCATGTCAACATTCAAATCTAGAGGAGTAGAAATCCTCCATAACACAACGACCAATATTAATGATCCCAAAGTGCCCTCATGCTTAACCATATCTTTGAGCCGCATGAAATTTGTGCGTGCGTGCGAGAGAGAGAGAGAGAGAGAATCCAGCTCAAACTGCTGCAGCTACCACGCAAAAGAAGCGAAGCTTCTCGTCTTCTTGATGGTACTTTTTATCCCCAATCCTTTTCCTTTCCTGCACCCCTCTCTCTCTCCTTTCCCAATGCCCATAGCTGTCCGTCCCCAGTGACACAGTCTCAACAGAATCCAAGGTGTTTTGTTCTTCCCGCAGATGATGTCCTTTGGAAAGGAGGCTTAGACCCCACCTCATAGAGTGCTCTCACAGCTCCAGCTCTTGAATTTAATACCCTGCCCGCCCCCCTCCCCTTCTGCCTTCCCTCTAAAGCTCTCAGAGAAGCTTCCTCGACTTCTGCACCCTCGGGTTATGTTTCTCCCTTTAGTCTCTCTCTCTCTCTCTCTCTCTCTCTGGGTTGGAGATGTATATCTTGCCAACTTGGACCCTCCTTACATTTCCCTGAGACCAATAAAGGTAACCACCTCCTCCTCTTTACTCCAAGACCAAAAGAAAGGAAAAGCTTCTAACCAGAGAGATCTTAGAGGACCATATGAACTAGTCCAAGGTGTCATAGGGCTGGGTAACGTTCTAATGCTCATGGAAACATGGAGTAGTGTGGTGATCCATGGAAAAAAAAAAAGATAAAGGAAGACGAGATACTCTTTGTCTGCCTTGCTCAAAAGAAGTGTTTCCAATAAGGACTACGTCTCTTGCTTTATTTTTGGTTTTTAAAATTTTTTTAATATCCTTTATGATTATGAGCCACCGTGTTGTGTATAGGAGTTGTAAGTCTGCATGGTGTTTTGTTCCATAACCGATATCAATTTCCAAAGGTTATTGCCTGCCATGATGGGAGTAGCTAACCTAAAAGCAAAGTCCAAATTAAAAGGTTACTGCCTCGCTAAAGTTCCGGGGAGAAAATCAACATAAGAAGACCCACATGAGCTAACATGAGAATTCTAAATAAGAGTACAATCAGTATGAACATCCTTGAAATCGTAAAGCCTTGACGACTTGTTTTCTTTATTTTATTATTATTATTTTTTTAACTACCTTTGGGAAATATTTCCAACTAATAAAGCAACTAGAAGCATGGAGAGGCTCCCAGACTTCTCCAAAAGAAACAGCAAAATAAGGTGAAGTGAGCCCAGGCGACCATCATAGTATTCTTCTAAATAATAAAACTCTAGATTTCCAAATAATAAAGATTTTTAATGACCTCTGTGAAAATTATTTACTAGGCATATGGGCTGTTTCTGTTCTCAACCCTCACTTTCTTAGGCCTATATATGTCATTCACTTAGCACAAGAAAAGACAAATCACGGAATAAATACAAGATTAGAAGCATAAATAGCATAACAGTCAAGAACATTAATCTTTCACATGGCGTCTAAATCAATGATAAGCGTACATACGCTTCATAAGTATCCTACATGCATGTTTATTTATTTGCCAAAGTTTTATCTCTCATAATTTGCTGCATGAGTGGACAAGAGCAATCATGTAAATGAAACAAGCAAGAATAAAAAAAGAACAGATCGATGCTTCTCATTGCATTGATCTAAAACCATTTGATAATTATAATTTACTTAATCTCCAATCAAGTTAATTACTTTCTAAGCATGCAAGAGCAAACTTCCTTAAAACTTCCTCACCATAATACACAACAAAAGACCAGTAGTGAACATAAATATCTTGGAGTTTTTGACATGATGAACTCCTCATATATAGCGTCATAGCTTCTACTTGGTCATGAAACCCTAGTGTCAATTTGATTCAACCATTTACTTGCTCTTTCCCACTCAAGTCACTTATTTAAGCATTTGCAAGAGTGAACTTTCTCGCAGAATCAATAATCCTCACCCGTAGGATATGTTTCTAGTTTGTGGTAAAGCACCACCTCTGATCATTGGATTAATCCTTTCAACAGGAAGAGAAGCTCTTCGAGGAGATGGCCTCTCGAGCTTGGATGATCCCTCGTACTTCTTCTCACCAGTGTTGTCGGTCGAGATGAGAACTGGCTTGGTCTCATACGCATCCGTCATGGAGTCCATGTCGATCCCACCATCAATCACAGATGATGCAATCTGAAGCTGATCACTCTTAGAAGGTTCTTCTTGTGCACCCATGCATGCTGCTGCTGATCCCAGTTCTTGAAGACGGAGGTCATCAGCACAAATCAGTGGGCTCTTCCCGTTAGAACTGTATGGGTTAAGGTGCCTCTTCTTGCCTGGACAAACGCCCTCATTAGTTGGAAAGAAGCCATCAAGAGGCCTATCCATTTGCTGCTGCATGTCTAGTTGATCTCCACCATATAAATGTAGATCCTGGAGTGAAGGAAAGCTCATTGGAGAGCCCAAATCTTTCATGTCACCCATATCTACAACTCCTTGATTTCCAAGACTTTTGTAAGTCCCTGAGGCCATGCCCTCGCCTGTAAGTGTTTGGCATGCCTTCTCCAATATGGTTTGCATATACTTGCCTTGAGCCTCTATCCTCATTTGGAGGTGTTTTTGCACCTATTGATCCAAAATCCGTGAAGAATCTAACAGAAAGCACTAGTACTATTAAACAAATGTAAACTGAAAGCAAGAGGTGCTTTTAAAATCTAGTCACCTCTAATTGCTCATGTAATCTCCTCTGGACTTCCATCTGCATCCTAAGTGCTTCAGTGATGTGCACGTTCCTGCTACAAAAATTTGCAATCCAAGAAAGTCTCAATATCTAAATCATCCCTTGGAGACAAATATTTGCTTTAGATAATTAAGTTCCTGTAGATGGCTTTATAGAGACATGAAATGCTAGTAGCTTACTCATTCATGGATCGACCCATAATCCCTGATGAAGAGGCTCCATTTCTTTGCATGTCAAGTGCTGAAGCTGCCGTCACAGTAAAAAACAGTAAATTTATTTCAAACAAGAAAACATGATAGAAAGAAAGGAAGATGTTGAATACCCTAAATATATTTATATATGTAGGATTAAATTTATAAAGCCATAGCTAGCTAGCTTGTAAATTAAGAGAAGATTCATGTAGTCAGATCTCTCTCACCATCCTTAACGGAGTGATCGTTGAATTCTTTGTGTGGTTGTTTCCCAAGTCTGAATTTCTACAAAATAAAATATGCATGAAGAAACCAAGTTTGAATCAAAGATTATGGACCTGGATGATCAACCCAAGTGGAGGATAGCTAAACAGTATAAGAAGGAAAAGAAAGCATCACTCTTTCACATAAACGCATACCTGAAGGTGGCTTTTGAGGTGATAGAGAGTAAGACCTTTAACGCCCATAACTCTCATGATGGTTTTCGGTGTGGCTTCTACAAAACCAAAAGCAGCACTTGTCATCTATATATGATTAAGAGTAGGAGGAGAAGAAACAAAGAAAGGAAAATACTGAGAGACAATAGAAAGAGAGAAGAAGGACATACTATCAGGTCCTCCGAGCTGAGTTACAGCATCAACAAAGCGATCGTGGAGCTCAACCGTCCACCGAAGGCGGGGCTTGGGATCGGTGGTGAGGACAAGGCCAGAGTCCCCTTGGACGCACATCGGCCTTTCATGTGAATTCATAGTTGGCTTCTTGGAAGGGAACATTCTTTCTTCTCTCTCTAATTCTCTTTCTCTCCTGCTATGGAATTGGATGAGATTCAAAAACAAAAGGGTCGCATATATGAACGAATAGGGTGCGTTTCTGGAGAGACGGCCTGAGCTTAATCTCTCCTCTTCTCTTTCTCTCTCACTCTCGCTCTCTCTCTCTCTTGGAAAGCCATGGGATGTTATTCCAGCCCTGCGATAAAAGCTTCCGACTTGAAGTCCTCCTTTGCCAAAAGATGTGCATGTGAGTGAATGTGAAGGGGGGGGGGGGGGAGGAGAGAGAGAGAGAGAGAGAAGGAATGTCCTTATAGGGCTATTATTCTTGTGGTCACTTGGATCTTAATTTTTCAATACAAGGGAACCGGAGAGACCCTCGTGCAACCATATTGGCCTAGCATGGAGCCCTACTTCCTGGATTTTAAACGTATTCCAAGTAAACCTATCAATCACTGCCTACCCCCAGACCCCGCTCCCTTTCTTTTTTGTGGAGCAAACACTTTTATGCTCCAGTGCTATCAATATATATCATAAACCAAACTTCATGCTCATAACTTTGATCCAGCGGTTTGGAACAAGGCCATAATGATTTTTTTTTCTTTTTTGTTAATGAATAAGACCATTACTTAATTATTTACTTCATGGTGATGGTAAGTTGGACATATATCTCTACGTTTTTCCATTAAGTTCTGTGCTTGCTAATTTGAGTTAACAATCTTGATTTTCCTACTCATGCTTACCTCATCTCATATATATATTCACAAAAAGGAGTGTTTAGCAACTTAAGTTTTGCATTTTAAATATCTTTGGGCCAAACATGCACATGAAATTTGGACAAATTTTGTGCAGCATCAATTCCTAATGATTATGCTCTCTCAGAAATCTAGCAGATATTGTGCCCTCTCAAAAAGATTACTCATTATTGCAACATGTGGAAGAGAGCCTAAACACATAGTTATGGAACTACAGTGTCTTCTTTTCAGAAGAAAGAAGACAGCTACAGAGAATCCGTATCATTTCTTAATTCCAGAAACAATAATATGGATAAAATTTCCAAGAATTTCTTTGTACGTTTTTTTCCTAGCATCATCCATCAAGCTTGCATCTCAAATTGACATCAATATTCTATAGTTGCCAACCAGGTCCTCAAGTTTTATATATTGCGTCATGGACTGTCATATTAACAACATCAGGAAAGGATCGTTAAGCACTACAGTACAGTATTTAAAGAGCTTGGTGATCTAGTGTAAGTGTGGTTGGCCATGGAAGCATCTTTCCATAAAGGCTCTTGGGAGTGGAGCCATTGATGGTGTGAAGCGTGGGGAGACCTCTCTTTCCTTGAGGCTCGACCTAATCGCTTTGGTAGAAGTAGAACAGAAGGTTGTCTTACCCATGCATCCGTCATAAAGCATTTCCATGAGCCAAATCCAAACAAAATTAATTAAGTCATGCCGATTTCGTTGACACCATAGGCCCCACCAGAAGGAAAGAAGAGGATGAGCAGGAACATTATAAAGCTCTCTTCTCTTTCTCTCAGAGATATGCACTCCATTTACTTATTCCAGAAAGGAATCGATGCTTTCTTCGTTGTCCATTAAACGAAGATTCGCCTCATGCCTTCTGAACATTGAAATAAGTTCCTTTTACAATTCCCTTTTTCTTAATGTTTCCCTATAAGCTTCTCCATCATAGATAACTTTCCTTATGGTTATTCCAAAATTTTCCTGTTGAATAATTGCTTTATATTGAAGGCTGAATCAAAATATTGACCATATAATGATTTATCAGCAACTTGCAATATTTTGTTTTGATAGATTCCGCAGTTTATTTTATAGAGTAGATAGTTTTGACACATTCTATAACTTATTAAAATTTTGTTTTTGTTTTCGGATTGTTTTCTAAACTTTTGAGCCACTAATTAAATTTGCCTTCCACTATCCATGCATGCAAATCTTCCTCGATCCAATCATAGCTTGAATGCCGTACTTGCGATCTCCTTCTATTTAGTTGCTGCATACTTTTCTTAAGAATTCTAAGAAAGTGCCTCAATAAAGCCAAGATTCTGAAGGAACAATATCATCAGCTCTCATTTTTACAGTACTCCCTTTGGAACCTACAATTTCCACCGCCTATAATGCACAACAGATTTATCTTCTGCTTTAGTTCAGTCTAGATCTGACAAACAATGCACACAAATCTAACTTGACACATTAGTAAAGCCAGTCAACTCAAACAATCACCTGAAAGCAAAATTATCAATCCAAACGCAATTTGGTTTTGGTGGGTTTAAAATTATTTCAGATATATCCTTGGTAAGTGAAACACAACTAGAACTCTGAATAAGAGAAAGAAGAAAGTAATTTATATGTATTTTTATTCATCAATCTCTTAGGTATATATACAAGCTATAAATCCTATGTTAGGAAGAAAAACTAATTACATCAAATTCTTATAAATCAGAATTAAATATATTTACTTCCTATTATAGAAATATAGTCTACTTTCTATTTTAGAAATAGACCCATCTGCTAAAGTAACTGTAGAACTAGAAGCATGTGACTTTAAAAAAAAGGCTAGAATTATCTGTCATATGATCTGTGACAAATGATCCATTTGAAAGATGAGAAAATAAGGCATGTGTTTATTTTACCTAAATCAATGATGGCAGTAATAGAAGTAATGAAGACTTTAGAGATTTCTGATATTGTAAAAACTTGGCATATTCATCTGCATATGTTAAAATAAACTCAGAAGCATCATTAGTAGAGGCAACATGGATTGACTGGTTCGATTGATTCTTGCGCTGTCACTTTCTATAATATTTTTTCACATGTCCTGGCTTATGATAATAGTAACATACAACACCTTTCATATTTTATTCTTGAGTACTAAGATTTCGATCATAACTACTTGAGTCTCTCCCTCTATTGCCATTTCTATATGGTTGTCTTCCAGATTAAGAAGTGCGACTGACAAGAGCATTATTAGGCTGAGCATTAGCTGAATTTTTTGTGCAAAGTACCCTACTAAAAGCTTCTTCCAAAGAGGATATCTTAGGGCTAGAAAAAATTTGAGTTTTAGCAGTCTCAAACTTAGAAGGAAGACCAGCCAAGAAACTCATAACCACCATCTTTTCTCTCTAAGCTTGCTGAACTTTCACATCAGTACTAAATGGAAGTAGCATATTAAGTTTCTAATGAGTTTTCTTAAAATCCATAAAGTAGTCAGTGAGGGATCTGTCACCTTTTTCTGCACGATAAAAGACTTGGCATACCTTATAAGTGCGTTTGATATTTTTCTTGCTACAATACATAAACTCTAAATAATTCATTAGTTCTTTCATAAATTCATAATGATTTATCAAACCAACTACCTCACCATCAATAGAATTACGTATTTGCAAAAATAGATAAGCATCCTCTCTTAGCCATGAGGTTTTTGAGTCATCACTAAGTGGATCATCAGTTAAATGATTATCCATAGCAATACTACGCAAATAAAGTCTAACAATTTTACTTCATAATAAATAATTAGATCTATTAAGTTTATGTTCTGTGATTTTTGACATCAAAGAAACCACATCAGACATAATAACATACTTTTTTTCCTTCATATTATCAAATATCAATCAAATAATAGAGCCAAAACCATAACAAAGTTAAAAATACCCAAAGAATCCAAACATGTCCCAAAGTAGATCCCATATTGAATAGATGCTGATCCAAACAGGCAATACACTTGTTGTGAAAGTTGAGACGAGCAAAACAAACAAAAAAAGACCAGATTTCGGCAATGAAACTCCGGACGAAGGCTGATTAGTGATGGCGCTTTTCCAGGTATAAGCAGTGAGAACAAAAAATTATCAAAAATAAAAACCCAAGAAAATCCTAAAACCTTACTGTTTATATATTTCAGGATTATAAGTTTGAAAGCTCTGATACCATGAAATACAACTAGAACTCTGAAAAAAAGAAAAAAGAAAGTAATTTCTGTGTATTTTTATTCATCAATCTCTTAGGTATATATACAAGCTACAAATCCTATGTTAGAAAGGAAAACTAATTACATCAAATTCCTATAAATCAGAATCAAATATATTTACTTCTTATTATAGAAATGCAGTCTACTTCCTATCCTATAAATGCAATCTGTAGCAATCCCTATGAATCAGAACCAAATATATTTATTTTATATTTAGAAATATATAATAGTAAATTGGCTTTTTTATTCGGCTAGGCTTTAGTAGCGAACAGATCTAGACTAGATGGCACGCTATAGAAAATTTAGAATATGATTTGAGCTAGAAACCAACCATTTTTTTAAAAAAATGAATCATATTTTTAACCCTTAAATTTTAGAGTCTGCTTCACCTTGATTTATGAACCATATAAAAATATATATTTATAAAACTTGTATACTATTATTTTTGTTTCGTTCTAGTCCATACTGTTACAAAATAATATTGTTAGCTTTAAGATTTGTGGTATGCTTGCGTAGCGAGTGATCACATGTCACCATGGCATGATATGGTGAAAATGGGGCTAATGGATGTGGGTTAAAAATTGAAAACAATGAATTCACCTCTAATAAGCATCGTTTTTGATAATTCTCATCTAACTTTGTCAAGTCTCACTACTATAGCATTTGCCCTCAATCCCTCCTCTCTCAAGAAGGCCTGGTCATATATTCCCCCATCTCCTTCCCCTTCTCCTCACCATTAATCACTATTATATAGTAGCTTAACTTTGCTAATTGTGCTCCAAAATGCACTGACCTTGATCACCATCTTCTTCACCCTAACCATTCCTAATATCAGCAATGCTCTCCAATTGGCTCTACAGTTTTATCATATGACTTGGTTGCGCCTAATATCCTAATTTCTCCCAATACTATTGTGGCAACTAATGTTGCTGCTAGACTAGAATTGTGCACATGGTCTTCTGTCTTGACTTCTAATGGCAGTGCGGCCCTCGTCTTCTTCATCTTTGCCTCAAATTTTGGACTAATGAGCATAAAGTAGACACCTTTTTCTTGGCAGTAAACTCCAATAAAAGGATTTCAAGTAGATTATAGTTTGAAAAAGAATGAAGCTTTCCATGATCGAAAGGGCAACATTATCAGTGTGGTACCTACTAACTTTCTTCTCGGACTTGAGATTAGCAAGTACAAAGTCACGACGAAGAGGCAGCCACCAAGTATGCCATTGAAGGTAATGGTAGTAGCAACAGTGCTAGCAGTGCTAGAGTCGAAGTTGTTACCGAAGGAAAGACTGTTCTCAAGGTGAAGGGAGAGGCCCATAGATTAGATACCACGGAATGCATTGTGGCTATGCCTATGATGTTAGTGTGTGCCCTATATCCAATCGGATTATATGCTAGTTTGTACATATTTCTTTATGAATGCAAATCAAATTTATTGGTTTCTTTATCTATCCGGGTGTATATATATATATATATATATATATAGATATATTTAACTTATGAGATAAAGTCCAAAAGAATGTGAACTGTGCATATAGAATTTGTAATAGAGATTACAAATTGTAAGATCCAAAATTGCACATTATGGTTCAATTCTTTAAATTTATCTAGTCAATGCGTAGACAGGACTTGGCACTATCGAATGTCGTTGAGACTAGCACACATTGCATATCTTCACTCTTGTGGTGAGCAGCTGATCTTGCAAGCTGAAGTATGAAGATACTTGAATATGATGTGTGGATGTTCGTTATTGTAACAATGCATTGGATGACCCGCACAAAGATCCCATATGGATATTCTATATAGTGTCATGGTTGATCTATGATAACGGTGGTGCGAGTGATCCTTTGACTTGAGATCTTCATTGCACCTCATGTGTGGAATATCATGCTTTGATGACATGCAAACATCGCTCTAGCCACGGATGGAAAATATGGTGTCGATTGGATATGATAAAGCACATGAAAGTGGTGTTTGATCAAGACATGATTCGTCTCTCTTGATAGAAAGGGTTATATCCCACGGCCACTTGATGGATTAAATTGACTGTTAAATCCTTGCAAGGTTAGGTTGGAATTCGAAATGGTTTCGAAGTTCTAATTCATATGAGTCAATTTTTCTGAGATCAAGTAAACAAAGATCAATTACATAGTTGACATATTCCATACCACTAATTGATCTGGGATATGTGACGAAGGGATTGAATCGTACGGTAACCATTCATGGATAGGTGTTGATGACCACGTCAACAAACCCTTAACACTTAGGTGGTCATGATGCTTTGCTAGAGGCCGCTCATGATCTATAATCATGGATTCTTTGACTTAATCAAAGAGTTGATTTGGTTAAAGAATTGACTTAGACAAGGTGTTGATCAAGTCATCCTTAGGGTCAATATTAGGGACATGATTATTACCAACGTGTCAAGGGACCTAATGGGTCACACGCATTAAGAAGAGTTTGGATGAAGTTAAAATGGGAATTAAGTTGGACTTAATTCAAATTAGATAACCAATTAATTAGGATTGGGTTTGACTCAATCTTAATAAGAGAACATAAAATTGATGAATAGGATTCATCATAGAGAAAAGAATTTTGTGTTCAAAAGAGAGACCTTTTGTACATAAGATGTACATATGAAATCCATTAATTAGGCTTGATCCATGTGATGGATGGCTTAGATTAATTAAGATTAATAATATGGTATTTAATTGGATCCATATGATGGCATGATTTGATTTGTGGAAACCCAATTAAATCGAGGGCTGAGATCGTACCACGTGGAGGATAGATCCATGCCCATGTGATGGACATGACCCATCTCCACGTCATGGAGGAGGGAACCCCATGATTTGGGGCATCCTCATGAAGCCAAATTCAAGGTTGTGACGTTGGTTTCATGAGATAACCAATTTCCTAATTTTTAGGAATGTGGTTAGGTGGTTGTAACCCTAACATTATCATGATAACAAATATCCTAAATTTGTTAGGATAATTTAACAAATTATCCTAAATTTGTTAGGATAAATTGTTATCAACTTGATATGGTTGAATGGTTGGGTGGTTGAAATAAAATCCCTTTTTTTATGGAACCTACAACCTCCTTTTCATGTATAAAAGGGGAAGAGATACCCCTTCGATAAAGATGCATGACTCCTCCTTTTTCTCTCTTTTGGATGCCTAACATCCACTTTCTCTCTCTAAAATGTCCTTTCTCTCTCTAGGATGTCCCTTTCTCTCTTGAAGGGTTGAAAGCTCCTCTCTCTCTCACGTCCCTCTTTCTGGGTTGTTGAAGGAAGGCTTTCTCTCTCTTCTTGGCTGATCAAGATTTGATCTTGATCAAGAAATCTTTTCTTTCTTGATTGATCAAGATTTGATCTTGATCAAGAAATTATTTTCTTTGATAAATCAAGATTTGATCTTGATCAAGAAATAGTTTCTCTCTTGATTGATCAAGATTTGATCTTGATCAAGAAATTATTCTCTCTCTTAATTTGGGAAATCAATTGAAAAGAAAAGAGGCGCTAGCACCCCTCGCAAGAAGGTTATCATCCAATCCTGAGAGGACATCATCCAAAGATCTTCGCATGGATCACCATTAGAGGCCGGACACATGGACGGCTAGTGGTAAATCGTTTACCGGCTTCATCAGGCTTCATCCCCAATAAAAAACACAGGTATGATCTATTATTAAATCATGTGATATTTCTTGTTAACTGAATCTGTTCCATGAGGATCTTGGGCTTTGGGAATTAAATTTCGTATTTATTTTATCTTCCATTGCATGTTATATGAATTTGATTCATATAAAGCATACATAATTCCCAACATATGATGCTAGTGCAATTCCAAAGGAGGGAGAGACTGAGCTTACTTGCAGCAATGACAGTGCTAGTGATAAAGGAGATGGAAAGGATGCAAAGAGGATGGCGAGGCCGATGATGATGGTTGAGTCACCAACACCATTAATGGCATAGGATAAAAGCCTAAGATCGAGGTTGGTGGTAGTAGCAAAGCAAAAATGGTGACAGAGTAGAAGGTCAAGGTGGGGTTAATGGTGGCCAGGATTTTAGAAGGGGTTGTAGGGGCTATATATGAGGCACATTGGATGATTAAAAAATAGAGGATGGAGAAGTTTTGTATTGACCTACTTACGTCTCTCCTTTCTCAAATAAAAATGGTCGCATGGAAAAATAAAACCTACCCTTTTTTTGGGTAAAAGCTGGTGATCATACTAGTTTAGTACGAGTAAACCCTGATACATCATAAAATAAAACAGTATTTGCTTTAGTACAATGGGGCAGGGATCTTCCTGATTCCAAATCCAAAACTAGAGTGATAGACCACTGAGGCCACCACCTAGTCCGCTGCAGCATTAGCTTTCCTGTAGACATGCCGAAACTTGACCGTATGAACCTCTTGAAGGGCAGACCAGATATCATAGAGTAAAGAGTTACTAGGTATGTGAACACAGGAATCATGTCAAACCCATCGGATGACCTTAGTACAGTCTCCCTTGATGATGAGACAATGAGCATGTAGAATCTGAGTGGCATATAAGATACCAGTTCAAGCTGCATAAAATTCAGTCAGAGAAACTGAGAAATCTAGAAGGCTGAAACCATCCACCATCAACATTACTCCATCAAAATAATACCTACCTTTAAAACATACCAGGTACTATATGTCATTTGCTACAAAGACAAAAGCATCAAACCAATTACAGTATGAATTTATAACAGCATGAAATATATAATGAAATACAAATAATAATATAAAGATATAATAAATTTTTATAGTATAAATATTAAAGTGAGATAGATCCTATGATTCAAATTAAGGTTAGAAACATAATTAAAAAAATTGGTCTTCCCTACACCCCAGCCTATAGGTTGCATCTCTTGCAGAGAGGAAACCAAATTCTACGTACTCTCGCTTATGCAACAAGCTTTCCCTCTGTTACAGGGCTCTTACGGCACGATTCTGCACCTAGTCCACACTGGTTCCTGTCAGTGCGTTCCAGAAGAAATTTTTTGCCTCAATAGCAGTACAAGATTCCTTATAAAATCCACGTGCAAAGCAGCTGTCTCATTTTAATATACTTGCAAAGTTGGTGTTTAACTTTTAGCTCATTTAGCTTCAAATAATATCCACTAGCCATGTTAGCTTAGATTTCAAGCACGCATTCAGAGATGCTCTTTTGAATGATTCCTTGCATAAGATATGGGAGATATTCTTTTACGGCAAGCTTCATGCAGGGCCTAAGTTTATAGGCAAACCTATGGGCAAGCTTACAGCTAATACGTATCACCAACATCAACTCTAAAAATAATATCAAAAATAATTTAAATCCTGTACATGCTTCTACTTTCCAAGATGAGATGGCCATGGTTTTCTGCTTTGCCTTAGCTAAACGACCTTGACCTTTATTGTAGTCGGACTAATTAATTACCATATTTTTTTATATTACTTAATTTTTTTTCGCACTCGAAATTAATGAGTCTTCAAATTAAATAATATATTGAAAAATTATCAAGATATATAATTTAATGAAGTATTTATTTTTAAGTTACTGATCAGTTCTTTTTCTATATAGGATGAAATTTTATTTTTTTTCTTCACGAACTAGCAAATATCTTAATTGATGAGGATCTTTGGGTCTGTCTTTGCATGGCCAATGAAAAGAGATCTTGTGTCATTGGAATGCAATTTCAGTAGCATATATAGGTGGCCTTTTACGTTTTCATTTTTTACATTGTATGATGGATGAATTGAAATGTGCAGCAGAAAGAAATAAAGACTTAATGGATGCGGTTGATTCCAGAACCAAGGTCTTAAAAAGTTTCTATATTATCTTAAAATAATTACACATTGAATAGAAAAAAAGTTTGAAATGTTTATACTTAATTAAGTTCACTTACTACTAATTAACTTTTACTTAAAATTTTAAAATTATATGGTTTTAGCTCGCTAACAGATTGATTGAACCAGTAGATGGGATTTAAGCATTACAAATAGTATTAAAGCTAATCCAAGTATATAAAAGTTGGTAGGTAAAAAAAAACAATCTATGGAATGGTGAAGGAGTCCCGTCAGGCATAGAATATCACCTTTACATTACTAACTGGTTCAGAATAAATTATAGCTAGCTTATGACATACCATAAAACATCGCATTATAAGGGAGAGATTGTAATACCCAAATATAGTTACACATCAGATGGAAAAGAAAAGTTTGAAGCGTTTATAACTTAAGTTTACTTTTATCAAATAAATTTCACTAGAGTTTTTAGGGCTACATGGTTTTGATCCACTAATAGATTAATTGAATCAATATGTTGGCTTGGGTCGTTACAATGTTGCCAGACAGAAAATGATTACAAACAAAAATTCTCCTATGTTCGCAATCCAAAATCATGTCACCATTGAGGTGCAATCCAAAGAGAAGAATACCTTTGTCTCCATTCACATTTTTCGGCCCCATTTATAATGTCTTGGAACCGAACCAGGGACAAGGCCATATGGTTAAGGTTCGAGTCAAGACTAGGCTAACCTCACATTGGCGGCCAGATCCATCATCAAGTTCACCCAATCGATCCTTTGTCCAGATAACATACTTATATTCGATACTCAAAAATGAGCTCGAAACAAAAAAGTAAGCAAGTCAACATGACTTGGATCAATTTGTCTCGATTAAGTTTAGCTATATTAGTTAAAGAACAAATTGATTACAAAGACAATAGCGTAGCATTCTGATCTCACGAGCTATACTGAATTCTCTTGCAATGCCTAGTATACCATTCCATTTTTCTTAATCTATTACAAAAATCTAAAGGAAACTATATAAAATGTTATTAAAAGAACATATACATTATTTAGTTAAATGGAGATCAAGTTGTGAACAGTCACAGTATTTTCCTCAACGATCTCACCATCATGATGAGTTTTTAATATAGAATTTTTAAAAGCAACCACCAAGCTTTTCTAAAGCACCGGACTCTTGTAAAAGAATTAATGGAACTGTTTAACACGTTGCCCCTTTTTTTTTTCTTTACCTTTTTCCCTTCTGAAATGGTTAAGTGATAACCAAACCATGGTCTGGGGGGCACTTTGGAACTCTTATTCTAAGAAAGATAAGAAAGGTTTAAAGCTGTGAAAATACTAGCTAATTAGATTTAGATGCACTTAAGCAAAGGTCTGTTTCCTGTTACGGTGGCCCTAACCCAAACTTCGAGTACCCAAGATAATATTATGATAAAATGACCAATTTAGATCTTTGTTCACCTTCAAGTTCATCTCAATTATGATAACATATTGTATGGTCCCTCCAGAAGGGCCACTAAAATGATATTTAATGAACTCATAGCACACTAATAGAGGAAGCAAGTACTTTTGTTTCCCATGAACCTGGGCTAAGGTTAATCCTAAAAAGAAAATTCTTGTTTCTTGTAAGCTGTCTATGCTCAATGCCAACCCAATAAGTTGACAAATTGACTTGACAGTAATGCACATTATCTTAGGGATGGCCTTAATTTTTAGGGTGCGACTTAGTCTTTATTAAAATGCATGATAGGCCATTTAAGTCAAAGATTCATATCAATATATAATTCGGTAAATTTATCACACAGGGAGCTTGAAAGCTATGTAGTTTGGATGATTCCAACTATAAATTAAAACATAGGTCTTATACTGTAACATGGCCCGCAGTACAACCCCTTTCATTATAGAAAAGCAACAAGGATAAGGTTTATACCAACTTGAATCATCACAATCCAAAATGGATCCTATTGGTATCTTATCCCTTTTGCTTTACCAATATAAACCACTCATCTTCTTTCTAAATTCCCGATGTGGGACTTTACGAGCATCACAATCTACCCTCTTAAAGAGGGGACGTCCTCGTCGCTAGAGACAACCATCAGGCAGGCAAGATTCTAGGATGGGTCCCATAGGTTCAAGAGGTGGCTTCCATCCCATGAATGTAGCATTTTGCTCTGTACAATACTTAGCTTCTGCACTTTCGGCTGATTCATGGCTCTGATACCATATTGTAACAATCCGGATCCATAGTACGGACCTGTTTCATTACAGAAAAGCAACAAGGACAAGGTTCATACCAACTCGGACTATCACAATACAAAATGGATCCTGTTGGTACCTTATTCTTTTTGCTTTACCAATATAAACCACTCACCTCTTTTTTAAATTCCCAATTGGGACTTTACGGGCATCACATATACTTAAGCATTGATAATCCATTTTATGTTGATTGATTCATCGGTGAAGGATCAAGACATTTGAAGTTTCGTTTATAAGGACTTTAGACGATGTACATCACAATAAATGTCATGAATTACCAACTTAGATTTCACATGATTTATTTTGACTATTCAACATAATTGATCTGCTCATACCTAAGAATACTGGTGTTATTAAGTACATACATGAAAAGATTTATGCATACTTATACATCGTAACTCTTCTTTTCAAAATTTATGATTTAATTAAACTATCCTAAATCTAAAATCTTAAGCTACTTGCATTTGCATGTATTTTATAACTAATTCACTTACATAGAAGATAATGTCAATAAAAGCTGCTTTTCTGACGCTAAACATGGGAGATGCATGGGAAAAAAAATTGAATGAGATCTTTTGCTTTTAAGATTGATGATTATGTTAAGTGTGTAAACTATAAAATCATCAATGATGATTATATTATTATTTGCTTTTATTTCAATGATATTATGAACTTTGACAATCTCTTGAAATCATATAAAGAATTAAGTACGTCCTTCCTTTCAATAAAATTTTGATACGAAATATTTAAGTAAATGAAATGTAATATTAGAAATGAAGCTAATTGACTTGCCCAAAGGAATAGCTCTATAGTTTTCTTATTCAATAGAAGAAATAATCAAAAGATTTCCTGTTTGTCTAATAAAAAAAATATTTTCCCACTTCATATGATCCTTTATAATGATAGGGAGCAATTTATTCAATCTTTCAAGCATGGATGGACCTCATGTCGGATTCACCAATTTAGAGCAACCTGGTCGGGCTAACCCAAACTTAACCAAGGGTCCAAGACTCACCTTCTTGAGAAAATTACAGGTGATCATATTGGTTCAAGATTTGTATAGCTAATTGACTAGGCGTAGGCGAACCCAATGGCCAATTCGTGAGGCAAAGGTCATGGTTTAATTGGGCCTTAGCCCAGCAAGTTTAGATATAAACTTTTAAAAAGCAAATAATGTCTCATACAGCATGATGCAGAATTGCGCCCATCTTACTTAATGATTGGTTTATCCGTGCATGCGATGCAAAAAGAACGAAAATATTTTCGCTACATGCATGCGGATCAATTACAGCTTACGATGCGTACGTGCATCGGGCACGAAGCACAAAACATTTCCTAAAAAATGCTTTTGAGAATATGGCCTATCATCAATTATTTAGTTCTTTTATTTTTATAAAAAATATATAAAAAATAAAAAATAAAAGGCATTACATCTATGCTCTATAAAAAGCAATAGTTTTATTTTTTTCTTCGTTTGCTTCCATCGTAACTTAATTATTTCACTAGCTTTATTACTTAATTTTTATTCCATGAAACTCTCAAATAGGTTCAATTCCATCTCTTTCACTAATTCGATCCAAACTTATTTGTAGCTTCTGAATGAATTTAAAGATATTGAACTCTATCATCATTCATCATATATAAAATTTATAGGTTAAAAATTAAAATAATTTTTATTCCTTATTAATTATTTTATTAGCTTTTTCTTATTAAATATTTCATTATCTTTCATGCATGCATTAACCATGGCATTCTTTCTCTTATTATTTTCCTATTTCATAAAGCTCCTATTTTATTTTTATTTTTTAAAAAATAAAAAATTAATGAAAAGGTATTTATTGAATAAAAATTAAAATAATTTTTTTAAAAATATAACCTGTAAATAGTAGAAAATAGAAAATAGTTAGAAGATGTTTTTATTATGTTCTATCAAAATAAAGAAGGAAATAGAAAATAAAGCTAAAAAATTTAAAAACATTAAATTGAATGATATATATATATATATATATATATATATATATATATATATATATATATTTTGCCATCCATCTTTTTAGAAAACACCTTTTATAAAGTAGAAAATAAAAAAAGAAAATATTAGCTTTTTTAAAAAAAAATAAAAAAAACCATGGTTTCAGGCGAGGAGCGGCCCATGAGCACCCCTCGCTGGGTAGCAACTACCAGTGTGGGGGTTGGGACTTGGGAGACGGGATCGAGATCGACAGAGCGAGCATCATGAGCTTGAGGAGCCTGTTAGCGGCGGCGGCGGTGAAGGGGGTGACGGAGGCGCGGGCTCGGATATTCGGGCACGTCCTCAACCCGACGGGCAAGCGGTCGCCCCACAAGATCCTGAGAAAGAAGCTCATCGGCGATAAGGTCGCCCAGTGGTACCCCTACGACATCAAGAACGACGACCCCCTCGTCTTGGCCCGTGAAGAGAAGGAGTACGCTTCTTCTTCTACACCTTTCCTTTTCTCTCTCTGTATCTCGTTCGTTGTTATCGTCTGCCGTTTGTTTGTTTTTATGCCTCTTGGACGAAGCTGGAAGAAAAACCTGCTCGAATTTGGGCCTTGGACTGTATATAGATGCATATTTAAGAAATCCGTTAGTTGGATGATTAGTTAGGAAATTGTTGTGATTTTTGGGTGTCGAGTTTATTCCCAACAAAAATATAGGTGTTCTTCTCTTTTTTCTCTTAATGCATGCTATTTGTTTGTTTTTATGTTTCTGTGGGGATGCTTTGAAATATGCACTCTAATTTAAAGGATAAGCCCAGGTAAAAGATTTTGAGAAAAGAAAAAGGGTGGATGATTATTTAGAATATTCCGATTATTTTTGCATGATGTTGGAAGATTATTTTGGCAAAGAATAAGCCCAGCTGGTGACAAGAGTTTTCATGGAGTTTCTG
Organism: Calamus simplicifolius; assembly: GCA_900491605.1. NCBI lineage: Eukaryota > Viridiplantae > Streptophyta > Magnoliopsida > Arecales > Arecaceae > Calamus > Calamus simplicifolius. The sequence goes on from UESW01004489.1 coordinate 285,019, forward strand.
TGCCGTGTGATATCAATTATGTAGTTGTTTTTATATTTTCTTCTTGGTTTCTTTTGTGGGACTTTTCTTGTGTATGCTTGTGTTGTTCTTGGTGATATGTTGGCTGTTCCCCAAGTAGAGATACACCTCCTTTGAACGAACATATTTCAAAACGTACAATTGTTCATCCAAATAGGAGGAAAATAATGCTCCATGATTTAACAGAGTGTGAGCTTTATTATTTCAAGCACCTTTATTTAATCTGTTTGACCAAAGGCACCATGGCATTTCGATGTCCTCTAACATGATTGGAGGCAAGAAACTTTGGTGCAAATAATCAAAGCATGAAGTTACACTCAGATCGTCTCAAGAGGGACTGTAGGACAAAGGCTGACTGAAGGTAATTCCAGCATGCCTGGATATGAAAGATATTTAGCTTTCCAACCTGTGATCTTGAGAGAAATATTGCCAATAAATGGTTCATGGTCACTTCCGTTGATTCTCAGATTGTGAAAGCCCTAGTAGGTTAACAGTAGTGGCTAATAGGAATTTCCATAATGTCTGTGATTCCAAAGTTGAAAAAAGAAAAAAAAAACAACCAGCTTTGTTGAGATTATCTTTAAGATTGATCACTTTGGAAAGTTCATCTAGAGCCACTACTCTGAAAAATGCTTGAAAGAATACGATCGCATCATCCTTAGAGCTTCTAAAGTCTCGAGTCTCAACTTCATGCTTTCTTTTCCTGATAGTAAATCAGCAGTTTAGATTAATTCATAAAGAAAAATGTTCACAACTATGCAGAAAATTGGGAGAGGTCCATGAAATTTTCAGATTTTAGAAACCAAAAAAGATACATGCTTTGTCTTGAAGATATCTTCACACTTGATCCATGCTCAAAGTTTAGCTAAATTCCAGAAGTTAAGGGTAATTCATGCATTATTTGTAAAAAGATGCCAACAAGTCATAAATATTATGAATTAGGATAACATCGGGGAACAACTTACTGACGGAACTTGAAAAATGATTGGAGAAGTTTTCAGTAGATCTTGAAATTTAGGTTACAAGAGAATGGTAATCCATACATCATCTGTAACATGGTATTATAACATGTCACCTTGCCATTATGCACTGGAGCTGCTTAAAGTGTTCAGAGAAATCATCATCAATTGGATGTAGAATGGGGCTTATGATTGAAGTCTTCACAAGATAAATCACAAGAGGATGAACTTGTTAATTAAGTTGAACATATGGAATAGTTCAAACTTCACAAGCTGCTGCTTTAGCATGAAATGTCAAAGATTCTTTTAGTTAGTTGATGAACAAAAGCTTTTAGTCCTCTTTTGCCCTTTGATATAAGAGGTCATAGATTTTTATTTGGAAGCACGTAGCTTGGAGACACAGAGAGAAATGAGTACATATTCTTAGGAAGATGAAGAATGATTAAAGTCTGCTGCTTTATACAGATTGACCCTTTTGCAAAAATAGATTTGTTGAAGCCATTAGGTTGAGGTAATTTTTCTAGATTTGCTATTAAGATAATTTCTTTTATTTATAAAAGTTGCCTCCTTCATAAGCTCTATGATTTAGTTTTCTCCAATATTGGTTCTTCCTTGCTTCTCACCATTGATCGGCACAGAGTGGGGGTTGTTCACACCTTCACAATAATATCGATGAGATCAATGGTTTGAATGCCATCTTCTAGTTTGAGAGCCTAATTTTGTTCTTAGATCTCCTACCAAATATAAATATATGGAAAACTTAAGTTCTGATTTTTCAATTTTATGCTTCAAACTCGTGACCTTCTTTTCTTGCAGTTGGCTTTGAAAAGTTGTTCTCAGCTCCTTAGTTTTTTATGGTTAATTTGCAGTTCACTGTTGGCTGTTGCATCATGTTCTGGCTTGTACTGGCCAGCCATTTTGTCATTTCTTCCCTTATAAATGGTCAAGACCTTCAAGGCTTGTACTTACTACCTCTGTCTTGAGAACAATTGGAATTCCTAATTGAATAGTGGCAGCCACCAAGATCCTTCTGTGGGTGTTCATAATGATGAATATGGCCCCAGGGCGTGATGATTTTTTTTCATTGCTAGTCAAATTAATCTTCAAGTATCCCAGCAATGAGGGCACTTAGTAGACTAATATAAGATGACCAGAGATCTTTGATGAGAATGCAGTGCTCCAGTTAGCCTGATTTTCTTCAAGTAAGAATTGAAACTTACTTTCATCTGGTCCAAGTATTCATTTGTTAAGACCTATGTTGCTGCAGCCATATTTAGGTGTTAAGAGTAACCCACAATGATCTGCTTATTTCAAGCTTTCCATATCAATTAGGCTCATAGCCTAAGCAACCATTGGTAGCTTCTTCGGATCCATAAGAAACCTTCTCTATATCCTCTTGTTTCAACTGACTCTCATCTCACCTATTTTATGCTTACAATCTGAGTTAAAATTGTCCTAAAAAAATCTGAATCTCATAGTTAGGATGATAAAGTCTAGATCTATACTATGCATCATATAATCTCTTGGATCATAAGATCTATATTATGCATCATATAATATCTTGGATCATAAGATCCAACTTAATCATGTTATTTACATCCTAAATCCTGGGAAAGTCTATTTTACATGATTTATTGAACTTAATGATTTGAAGAAATTGTTGGTTATTTGTACTAGGCTCAAACATGTAAAATTAGCAAACTTGTTAGCATTTTTTAATAAATTTTTTTAAAAAAAGAAAGAAGATTCGGACTTTATTGATTAAGATTAAGAAGCAAAATTTTCATGTTTTTTATAAACACTAGGAAAAATGTATGGGCAAATGCACATATTGAAATAAAATATAATAAATAGTACAATTGATGACTATTTAATGTTTTAAAAATAAATTGATATTTTATATTGGTTTAAAAAATTATTTGACAAGATCTTTAAATTGGTATGTGCATCCATCTATAACTTTGTGTAAAGATATTTTGACTTATTCTAACTTGGAGCAATAAATTCGGATTAAGAAGATGATTACCCATAAGCATTTAAACATAGTCAACCCATCCAAACATGCCAAACCTAGTTCTATTTTATGCAAAATAATCAATAATAATATTATATATTTATATATTGGATGCCATTTTGCTTTTGTTTTCAATGTAAACTTTGGTAAATAATTCAAAAATTCTATGCAGTCACAAATGCTTATTCTATATGCTCACATTGGATTACCTTTGTCTGTCCACGAGTGGGTGGATGATAGTTTTGACTTGGGATAGATGAGCTTCTGGAATCCAATTTTTCGGTTGATTCCTCACATGATTATGTGTGAAGAATTTGATCAGGAGAGAAGAAAAGAGGACATGAGTTGTGCTTGTGTCTTAACATGTAGGATAGGTATGGAAATAAATTTACAAGGATTCAAATTATGGTGTCCATAATTTCTGACATTCTATAGTTGCGATGATGTCTCAATGTGGGGCTGCACATAGCTCTTAAATGGGAGCAGGAGAGGAGGTTTTGGACTCTTAGCGGCAGCGAATTTTGTTCAGATGCTAGGATTAAGTTAACAAAATAAAATTTATTGTGAGTGGCATCAATATTTAACTGGGAGAGTATGTGTGGTAGGTGATATAGTTTAAGGGCAGCTGAGATTTACTTGGTAAGATCGGATGGCCGTAACTGCTTGATATAGTTTTAAGGGCTGACATTTACTTGAGAAGATCAGATGGCCATAGCTGCTACTGGACAGAATCTTATTCAATATCTCTGGCCTTGAATGAATTGAAACAATTGAATTTCAACTCGTTCACAATCATATATTTGCATAGTTTCATTTTATTGATCAAAATCAAGCAGCTTAAAAAAAATAGTTCTGTTGAAATAATCAAAGGTTGAAAGCAACTGGTACTTCTATAGTTTAATGTTATCATGGGGACATCTTGGCCATGCACTGAAAATTTCAATGAAGCCGAATATTCTTTTTTTTTTTTGGCCAAAATATCAAGCCATGCTACGTAGTATTTGATATGAAAATTCCATCGGTTTGAACTTGCAAGTTCCTGAATAAAATGAGAAACATGGTATGTAGTTATTCTTACCTTTGGCACTTGTTGGTTTGGCTATTGCTGAAGTTCATATCAGCATGTCAACAAGGATATCTTGACTGCTCCTGCATGCTTATTTGTGGCATGCTGCTGGGGAAAATCGTGCGCTTTCTTTATGCGATTGTTGAAAGTTATGCAACTAACTGGCTCAGTAACTTTATTTGCTGCCTTCAAGCTAAGAGAGAGCCCTGCAGTGGCACTCCTCCATATGGAATCTAAAGGAGGCTGACCCAAGTGTTCATGGGTAATTTTCTCACTATTTTTAAAGAAATGATCAGTATGCCCCATCTTAACTGAAAAAAGAAGAGGAAAAAAAAAAAACTTTGTTGGCAAGCGAGGCTGATAGGCATGTGAATAAGATAAATGTTTTAGAAATATATCCAATATAATACTATATGAATGAAAACTTTGGTCTCTTTGCTTGTATAATAACTAATGAAACCTTTGGTCTCTTATGTGGCAGACTTTTTAAATATTTCATTTGTAAATATTTCATTTTTTTCTTTAAATTCTAAGTAGTATTATTGGCCTTAATGTACTTAGCGCAATTGAAATTGCATTCAGAATGAATTTGTTTATTGTCATTTGCTTGAGATGTGAATGGGTGTTTTTCCATGGCAGGCGGCTGGCTAAACTTGAAATGTTGAAGCGCCGTGGAAAGGGTCCACCAAAGAAGGGTCAAGGAAGGCGTGCTGTTAAACGCAATAAATAATTTGTCACCCTTGCTTTATCTTATTTTAGTCATGAATCCTCCTATTCAAACGTTGAAGGCCTGTATTAGGTTTTTGCATTCCATATGGTTGATATCAGGGTCAAATCTCAAATAATTTACCTTTTTATCTCATCTATTATGCTGGTACCTGGGTGCCACTAATACTTGGGTGTGACATTCATATTGAATTTTTATCTAACCTTCTGACCTATATTGTGTGGATGTTCAAGCTGGCTCCTTGCGGCTCTGCAATCGTCTCGTCGAAAACCTCACCGACCGTCGTCCTGATCCTGGTAAGATTTAGCTGTTGCTATTTTCCTTCAATTTCTCCAAGGTTTTTTTTTTCTCTTTCTCAACCGTTGGTGAATCTAAAATTGAATGCGCAACCTATATCATCAATCTTTCTTTTGGAGGATGGCATGCATTCCCACCATTTGAAGAAATGTCTCTCACTTTACTTGTGGTTGCTGGTTTATTTTCGTATAAAAGTTTTGGATTTTAGTGGTCAATGACTCATGTCACTGTAGAACCTTGCCTATTATATTTAAATCATCACCCGATTTTTCTTAGAAAATGACGTGGAACGAGGAGGAGGCTGGAGACAATAACCGTCAAAATCCTGATTTCATGATGTGCAATAAAACCACTAAATGGTTGAGTGGGGACATGAAGGGTGTTGAGGAAATTATTTTTTTGATGAGTTACAATGGGAGTTATTGAATTTATTGCTAATTGCTAATAGGTAAGCAATTCTAATACCCCAAAAGATAACCTTACATTGGATGGAAAAAAAAAAGGTTTATCTGCTATCAATTTTCTTTCACTCTTATCCTGTTAGCAGGTTAATTGAATTAATAGATAGATTTGGATCGTTATAAATGGTATTAGAATCAATCCGAAGTGTGGAAAAGTTGGTAATTGGATGTAGATTTTAGCTAGTTTGTGGTGTTGCATTATAAGGAAAAGAGATTGTTTCGGCGTAGATTATGATTAGCTTCCCATAACAAGGGAAATAGTTTCATATTGGATAGAGAAAAAAAAAATCTGAAGTACTTATAACTTAAGTTTATCTACTACTAATTAATTTTTACTCTAGTTTTTAGCATATGAGTTTGAGTGTTACAGTTATACTTACGATATTTTTTCTTTGTCACAAAAATATCAGTCAGGTTATACTTATAGAACAAGAAATCAATGCAATACATCAACTTAAAACTATCAACACAATTGTCCTGATAAATGTCTAGAATTATTGCAATGCACATGCACTAAAAACTACACCTAAAAATTGTTGATCTTAAAGTTGGATTGATGGCTGCGCATGTTGCTCCATCAAAGTTAAATGAACTGAAATAACACAAAATATGGATACTCATTATCATATTATCATGATAAGAACCATTGTTTCACTGTTATCTCACCATGATTTGAATCCCTCACAATTTATGTCATTCATATCTATGATCATCAAAATGAACTTGCTTATGCCAATTATCTCTTGCTATATTAACAATCTAAATGCCAATTATTCTCATGCATCATACATACCTTTATTATTTTTTAGTTACAAAAGAATGTGCTAATACGAATGATGGAGAAGCAAATCCAGCAGCATAAACAACATGATTTGTTGTAGAAAGTTAATACCGATACTTCTTGTAGCCTAGCAGTGCTGATACCTAGACACCCTGTAAACCGCACTTGACGCTTAAAACACATATTTGGTGTAACACCTGGACATGACTTGGTAAGAAGAAATTGTTAGTTATTAAAAAACTCCAACACTTTGGATGCATACTGACACATGAACATAAAGTCCATGTAATTTAGCATGGAATAAATTTTTATTTGTAGTTTCGTGCATTGTTTGATAAATTGTTCTGAACAGTTGAGGATGAATCAAATCGAATCGGTTTGAAAATGGGACGGTTTGATCTATGGTTTGGTATGAGAGCGAACCATTTTTAAACCAATCGAGTTAATCCCACACTAATGTACCAAACCAATCCATTCCTATACCAATGTATCGAATTGAACTTTTGGATCAGTCTGATTCAAAGTGATTCATGGGTTGGAACCATTTAGTCTGCCTAATCAATATGCCATCAGATTGGTATGGTACATATCGTATCGAATCATATTGATTTGGTACCAAAACGATATCGATTTTTAATACGGTAAACCTTAGTTTCATATACTTTTTATAAAATAAATTATTTTTATACATGTTTTATTTTTTCTATCAATATTTTCACTGAGTATTGGAATTAGAAAAGTTCTTGTTCGTGGATGTTTATTGTTCAAGGAAAAAAAGTAAACCATACCTTAGGTGGACTTGCGGGTGAATGAGATATGGTGGTTGTTCAAGATAAGTTGATATTAAAGGGCTTGCAGTTTCATGGATTTCATGGGGTGAAACCAGAGGACTAGGACAGAAGTTAGAGGAGGATGTTGATGCCCGATTGGATTCAAGTGAAGCTGGTAAAAGTGACAATTTGTCTGATAGAGTTTGCTACGCTGAAATTTACAGGTAATTGTTATTTTCTGCTTCATTATGTTGAGTTTAAAACATTGAAAAATAGAAGGAGATGTTGGTCCTTATGGAGTGAAGCAGGAAGTATGAAAGTATGCCTTTACTGAAAATAATGATCTAAGAAAATTTTGATCTATTTCTTAATTAAAAAGTTAAATAGACATGACAACAGAATTTGCACCAACCCTATTAAGCGGCCAAGGACAAGCTTTGCTTGTACCAGATTGCAGGAGAACAGCCTATATATGTAGCCAATTGTGCTGGCCGAATTGATATGGAATCAAGCTTGATAAATGAAGAAAACCATATGAATGTTTGATTAGTAGAAAACCAAATCTGACAAATCTGAAAATATAGGGATGTAAAATTAGAGACAAGTTAGAAAGTAAAATTTGGGAATGCAAGTTTATAGGATATTCAAATCCTGGTAGTAGGTATAGGTTCTTTCATCTAGATAAAGGGTTGATAGAAAGCAGAGATGCTGTTTTGTTTTTTTTTTTTTTTTTCATATATAAGGATACTAATGTGGTAAGCCCGATTGATGAAATTAAATTAATGGATGAAGAACCAAAATAAGATACACCTGCTGATGATAACAAAATTGAGATAGAGAAAAATATCTTTGGGTCACTGAAGCTCTATCTGGTGATGGTGAGAGAAATGATGACAAAGTGGATATTGGACAATCATCAGGGACTCAGATCAGGGGGAGGAAAATGTCTATAGAAATATTCCAATAGTTATAGATCATTACATATATAATGTTAATAATATGTACATAGATGGCAGTGCCCTGGAAGATGATCCAAAGAATTTTAAAAAGGTAATAACTGCACTAGATGTCAAAGAGTGCAAGAAGCCAGGAGAATTAAACTCTATTGAAAGTAAAGGAGTTTAGGGATTGATAGATCTTCCTAAAGAAAGAAAATCTATTGGATGCAGATGGATATTAAAGAAAACTTTTAGAAGGGATGGAACTTTAGATAAGTACAAAGCTAAATCAATAGCAAAAGGCTTTATACAGGAATTCAGTATAAGACTTCTCTGGTACATATTTGTCAATGGTGAAATTTGCTTATGTTAGAATAGTTATATTAGCGATTGCATGTTTAAACTTAAAATTACATTTAATGAATGTTCAAACCATATTCTTAAATGAAGAATTGAAAGAGGACATCTATATGGTACAATCGAAAGATTTTAAACTAAAAGGATACGAAGACTATTTGTAATTTGAGGAGATCGCTACATGGACTCAAACAATCTTCTTGGTAATGATATTTAAAATTTTATAAAAACATATTAGAAATTGGTCATGAAATGAGTCTGTCAAGTTATTATGTTTATATTTGAAGGTGTCATGATAAGTTAGCAATATTATTGATATGTATTTATGGCAAATTATTGGTAAGTAATTGTAATACCTAAAAAGTAGTCCTATATTGAATGAAAAAGTAATGTGTTATGTAGTTATGACTCTAAGTTATCTATTACCTATTAATTTTTACTTGAGTTTTTAGGTCACATGATTTCAGCTCATTAATGGAGTTAATTAGGCTAGCAGATGGGCTACTCATGGATGAAGTAATGGTAGAGTTTTACGATGGCTTTCATTTGCTACTAATTAATTTTCATTAAGTTTTTGAGCTACAAGGTTTCGGTTCGCTAACGGAATTAATTGGGCTAATTTGAAATTGAAGATATAAATACAGCCTCATATGAACTTTGGAAGTAAAACCACTTTTCCCTTCTTTGCCTCCAAAATTTATGCGATCCCTGTTCTAACGACCCTATGCATTATTAGTTTCTTGTCTTTGGGGGGGCCCTTCAGATTTTCATCAATACTTTTCGTTTGGCAGCGAATTTGGATTGAATTTTTTTTTTCAAGAAATTTAACCTATAGCATGAAAAACACGTTTGGTCAAATCGTTTTCTTCTCGCAACTTTTTTCCACGTAATTCGCTGAAAACTCACGTTCGCAATTCGCAAACTCACGTATTTATCTTCTTTCTTATTCACCATCTTCCCACAACCTTTTCTTCATGCAATTCATCGAAAACTCACATATTCACCTTCTTTCTTTTTCCGATCTTTCTCCATCCAATTCACTATCTTTACCCCAATTCACTATTGCCTTTCTTCGAAAAAATAATTTTTAAAAATACCAACAAATATATTAATATTCTTGAATAGTAAAAATTAATAGAATACAACTTAAATTTTTGAATATAATCTAAATTTTTAAAAATAATTTTTTAAATCACGAATCAAACAAGAATACGTGCCAACTTAGTAGTGGAAACCAAAAGTACTAATTAAATAAGAATATATCAACCAAGAATCCCATTATTATTGGATTTAAATCTCCTATAAACCAATTTAATTCTTTCACAAACACATATTTCATATATTCAAAACATTAAATCATCTAACGACAAAATATATGGAAATTAAGAAAGCTGACACATCATAGCTAGCCGCATTATCGATCTTGCTGGACAGAACTACTCAAATAAGTTGATGAAAACGTGAAAATCTTAAACTGAATCACATCTTTTCAATCTTGTCAGTCCTGATGGTAGGATTCGCCTGGGCAATGGCATTGCGGCCATAACTTTTGTAGTCGAATGCGCAATCGTGCTCCTCCACGTAACGGTGCGAGGCACAGTAAATCCCTCCGCATCGGCACTTGAATCCGCCGGCCAAGCCCACCTTCTTGTTGCACCGGCTGCACCTCCGCTTCGCCGGCTCTCGGCCGCTCGGGAACGCCGCAGCCGCAGGAGACGGTGCGGTGGTTCCACTCTCATGAGCCTTATCATCATCATCAACAACATCGGCTTTCATGGCATCAACGCAGCGTCTGAATAAATAATCTCTGTAGCACTTCGAGCATAGATTGCGCGTCGCCGAGCTCCCGAAGAACCCACAGCCATTGGCGCAGAGGAGCGGGTTCTTGCAGCTCTCCTCAGAAGACATCACGGACGATGGATGGCGAGAGATCTCTGCAGGGGCATTAGAAAACCGATCGAGGTGAAAAAATAGATCAATTACAGAAGACTGCTACAAATTTGTGATCGATAGAAGGATTACGTCACAAACATATATCAGCCTACCTGAAGACTTCTAATTATCTGAGAAGAAAGATCGAACAGGAAGAAGAAGTATTAATTAAAGGGCGAAGAAGAAGAAGACACGGTAGAATTAATTAAAGATCGAGGCGCAATTGGATGAAAGACTGGAGGAAAGGGTCGGCTTGTTATTTATAAGTGAAAAGTACGTAGATGTCTAGGAGTAAACGGACCCCGCCGGCTTATAATTCGGTGATTTAATGATCTTCATTAAGATAACGAGGGTTGTTTGTTATGATCCTCACGGTAATGGGACTAGTGGTTTCGCGAACCGACTTACCAGCAGCAATTAGGATTGGATCTGGAATCTAGAAAAATAATTTCTATCTCTGTCTATCTTTCTAAATGAAGTTTTTTTTTTTTTTTTCGTCTTCATCCTCACCTTACCAAGAGTAATTATAAATTGTTATTCTTATATATCATCCTATCGATTCTATATCCTCATCCATGTCCACATATAGAAATTTTCATTAAAAATTATAAAATTAATAGCATAGCCTAAAAAATTCTGACTACGCATATTAATAAATTTAGCATTAATTTTTTAAATTTATTTTATAATTAAAAGTTTAAATTAAATTATCAACTAAATAGCATCCAAATATATAATGATAATATAGTGCTTATGTATAGAGCTAGAAAGGCGGGAAAGCATATATGGTCACTTTATCCTCATTGGTAGGAATAAAAATAATTTTTATCTCACAAAAGATAGAGAATCTTTATTCCGAATGAGGCAAGGAATGATGGGTTCTTATTTTATAGGGCGAAATTGCCATCGCTAATAGTAATATCTTAAGAGTTGACTCATCAATAGTAATATTATCTTTCTCGCTTGTTCAACTAATACAAAACCTCTTGATCGAGCATAGATCGATGAAGTAGTGCCATATAGAGCTAAAAGTGGGTTGGGCCACATTAAGCTATGCCTTAACTCGAGCCTTATCCAACCCGAAAGTTTTTTTGGGATTCGAGTTGAGCTCAGGCCCTTTTTTTTTTTTTTTTTCAAAACTTAGGCTTGGGCTTAGGTGTAGCTTGCAACCTAATCGGATTAACCCATAATAATCTATTTGAACAAAAATTAGGGTAATTGAGCCAATTTTTAATATTTGAATGTTTTGACACAAATAAGCAGCATTTAAAATAATGACATCTAATCAATCTAACAAATTTATTATAATATAAAGAGCAATTCACACACGATTGGTAAAATATTTAATATAAAATTTAAAAGCTACCTACATTTTAAGATTTTGGGTTACGTTTGGGTTAGATTCAGGTCTAACTAAGGGCAAATGATTTGGGTCTTCTTTGGGCTTGAGTTTCGTGTCAGGCCTAGTAACAATGTGCCTTACTTGAATTCTTTTTGGCTCTAATTTTAAGCTCAAATTTGATTTGAATTAGTTAGGACCTGGTTCATAGTTTGACCTAAAGTCGGGTCGGCTTGATAAACTTTGGGCCAACCCAAGGCCACTTTCAATCTTAATGCCATATCAATCAACCACCACTTATACTTGAGCACTAGATCGTGCCGTGCCAGGCAAAATGAGTCTTGACAGGTACGGTCGGTTAAAAAAATTTTCAGTCCGGCACAGCCCGCCAGAGGCCATGCCAGACACGACCCAGTTATGACCGTTTCTAGCCATTGAAAATGGCTAAAATGGCTATATTGGGGGGGGGGGGTGTTTGATCATTTTAACCCTCGCAACAGCCATATAACAGCTATATTCAAGGATATTTTTGAAAAAAAAAATTACGATTTCTATAAATAGCCCATTTCTTCCTCATTCTTACCATACCAAACCAACTCTTCTCTCCTCTACTACTACTATTTCTCTCTAGCAAGTGCACTAGCAATTTAATTTTTAGTTTGCAAGTGTTCTGGTAAGTGGTAAGTGCTCTAGCAAGTATTCAAGTGCTAGACAAGAGGAAGTTCTTGTTAAGAAGTACAAGAGAAAGGAGGTTACTTATTGTTGAGAGGTGAGAGCACAAGAGGAAGCTCACAAATCTCGGCTCCACGCCTCCACCTTTGGTCCTCTTCTCAATTCCTTCTTGTGGTTAGTTTTTATTTTTTTACATTCATTAATTTAAAATTTTAGATATGACATCTTATGACGAAAGTAATTTTGGCATGCACCCTTTTTCTGAGGGTAAGAAAACTAATCCCCAATCCTAACCCTAAGTTCCCTCTAGAGCCAGTGTCGGTAAAGGTCAAACTTCTTCTCGTAAGAGGACTAGTGATGTTTGGAATGATTTTAATAGAATTATGGTTGATGGAGTCTTTAAAGCAAAATATAGAAAATGTGCAAAACTTTATAGTTGTAGTAGTACTGGGGGAACATGTCATTTAAAAAGACATCAAGAGACTCATATGATACAAGATTCTCGTCTGCAAAGTACCCTTAATATACAATAGGGATCACTTGTAGGTACTTTTGCATATAACGATAAAAATCAGAGGAAATTACTTGTAAGATGGATAGTTCAGGATGAATTACCTTTTAGTTTATGTGACTCTTATAATTTTGAACAATATGTTCAATTAGGCCTACAACCTGCTTATAGAAGAACTAGTAGGCGTACATGTAGAAGAGTGGCTATGACAAACTTTTTAGCAATGAAATAAAGTTTAATTAAAATGCTCTCAAATTTAAATGCTAGAGTTTCTTTAACTTCTGATATTTGGTCGGCATATGTAGGTAGTAATTATTTTATTGCTATTACTGCTCATTATATTGATAATGATTGGCAACTAAATAAATGAATTCTTGCTTGTCGTGCTTTTAATTTTTCGTATTTGGGAATGCTATTTATCAAACTGTATGCTCATATAATAATAATAATAAAATAATATCTATTACTTTTAATCATGCATATAATAATAATTTTGTTGTTGTATTATTAAATGACTCTTTGCATTCCATTTTAAATGGATCATTATTTCATATTAAATGTGCATGTCATATATTAAATCTTTCTGTTCAATCTGGTATGGACATAATTCAAGATGTTATTTCAAAAATTAGAAATATAGTTTCTTTTATTCATGCTTCAAGAGCAAGACTTCAAGAATTTAAACAACTATGTGTAGATCTGAAGGGAGAAACGATCTTCAAGGCATGCATATTTTAAAATTTTGATAACGATTACCAATGCGAAAGCTTAAAGATTAAATATTAATCTATCCAATATGCATTAAGATTATATCTTTATCTTATTCTATAGGATCGTTTGATCTAAATTATGCATAAAAATAAAATCATCAAGATCATATCTTGATCTTCAAGATAAGAAGTCATACTACTTGTCTTGAAGCCTGCCTTAAGATCTAGGGATCATATCACTTACCTTAAGAACAATAGGTAAATTCGTTGTGCTCTTCAGCCGTTCAATCGTCCGACCTCTAGAATCATCGACGTGAAGTCTCCGAATGATCGAATTTCCAAGAGTGCTAGCTCGCGAAAAAATAACTTTGCTGATTTTAAATCCTTCTACTTGAATCTTCCTCTAAGATCCACCAAACTTTTGCTAACACCAGAATCCACCAGAATCACATTAGAAATTTCTGTTTTAACTCTTAGAACTATATCATTTTGTTCTGACCTTTTAGAATTAGAACTATATCATTTTGTTCCAACTCTTTAGAATTTCAATCCATATCTTGATCTGGTGAAGAATGTCCTTATAGGCACAATTAAACCTTTAGCCCATTGAATTCTAACACTTAGAATTTTGACGTTTGGATGTTTGGTGAAAACCAAAGAGACATGAATACTAACACTTAGAATTCTAACGTTTGGTTAATTCAATGAAAACCTGAATTCTAACACTTAGAATTCTATCGTTTGGTTAATTACGACGTTCCGACGTTTGGTGAATTTAAGGAGGTACATTAATTCCACATGAATTCTAACACTTAGAATTCCAACGAAAATCGTTTAGAGAATATTAAGGTTATATATTAAATTCTGTATGAGAATTTAATCTCTCATGAGATGAGATTTTAGTTATTGAGAAAACTCTTTTCATACATGGGGTTTGGGTTTGGGTTTTGGTTTAAGCTAATTTGAATTTATTGGATTGAACCTACATGGATCATGGTCCTAGCCCAAATCAAATTTGGCTAGTTCTGAATCTATTTAAATTCAAATCAAGTCTAATTTCAAATCAATATTTGAAATTGATTAGTCCTTCTAATAGACTTAAACCTAATTGAATCTTATTTACTTGTACTTAACCCAATTGAGATAATTCAATCAATCAAATTGATTGATTAAATCATATACGATTCTCAATCATTGATCAGCAAATAGATCATCCTGGGAAACTTCAATGCATGTGACTCTCTAGGTTCGAACCTAAGCCAGTAGCATAGGAACAACTTCCTATACTAATTGATGTGCCCATCTAGCAATGGAGCCCGACGTCTGGATAGGTCGAAGAGTTGCTGAGTAAACTCCAAGAATTCTAAGTAATAGTTACCGTATAATTCATCCTTTTGACCACAAATGTTAAGGATGGCTTAAGAGCCTGTCAACTCTAAACAGCAAATCCATAAAGTGATTTCAACTTTAGTGATCATGTGACCTTCACATGAAGTGCCTTGGCCAAGGTCTTGCTAAGTTAAAACACAAGCATTTCTCCTTTTAACAGGATAAGTCAAATTCCATCTCGATCCACAACTGACTACCACAAGTACTTGACTGCACTAGTAACCTTTCGTAGCTGGATTAAAAATTCAAGTGGTCCGACACCTAAGTATAATGAGTTGCTTGCAAGTCACCAGTTGTGATCTTCAGGTCTTAAGGATACTTATACCCATATCTTTTTGGATCAACCCTTGACAGCAGAGTGTTTGGAAATGAGTCATGTTCGGTGAAATGTACTCCTACACTTTCACCTGTATGTCATACCAGTGTCTCTACACTCCTTGGTTAAGAGGACAACCAACAAATATGATATACAACATCCTATAATTGATAGTACTATGACCCTATCATAGTATATCATTTGGTCGCGAACACTTTTGAGGACCTTCAAAGATAAATCATCCTTTATTGTAAAGAAGATCCTAAGGACTTTATTGCTATTAGGAGTTTTAAGAAGATGCTCTTGTAATGAATAAACTACCAAATAACTTTTATTAATATATCAATTTATATATAATTTACATCAGCACAATCATCAAATGATTGGCTTTAGGATACAATTCCCAACAAGATCATGGTAACATTTTAAAAAATTTAAACTTGATTTAATTATTCATTAAAATAATACCTATACCATGATGCATATCCATGTAAGAACTTATTATGTGCTTATATTAATGATTATGGATTAGGATTTACATTGACTGAAATGATTGGTATAAACATAAAATTTTAAAAGATTTTTTTGGTTACTTTTTATGATACTACAAATGTTCTTTCTTGTATTTATTATCCAACTTCTTGTTCATTTTTATAAAAAGCATATGTAATTAGTGAAAAATTTAAAGAACATAGATATGATGATGTTTTAATGCATATTATACGTCAAATGAAAACTAAATGGAATGAATATTGGAATAGGATATGTCATGTGCATAACTTAGCTGTTGTTTTTGATCCTAGAGTTAAATTAAGTGGCGCAAAAATTTTAATTGATGAATATTGTGAAAAAAATGAATCAAGATCCTGAACTTGCTAAAGATGAGGTAATATGACTTCTTAATGATATTTATGCTTTATTTGATGATAAAATTCATGAATCTAGACTACCTGCTCAAATCTTTGCTTGTTCTAGATCTCATTTATCATCTATTTTTTTATTCATTGCACAAAGAAGACACATACATGCTTCATCTTCATCTTCTTCATCTTTAAGTAATGAATTAGAATTTTATTTATGAAATGATCTTCATTATGCATATGATGAAGATCAAATAGAAAATCTAGATATATTAGCTTGGTGAAAGAGTGTTAGAAATTAATATCCTGTTATGTCTGTCATTGCACGGTGATACGGCTGACCGTCTTCTCTGGGTGGTATTATCTTTTGCATGATTTCTGGAAATAATGATGTGACAGCAAAACCCAGAAATGGAATTTTGGCTCCGGCCTCCAGCGACGGCCTCTGGCTCCGGCCTCCAGCGATGGCCTCTAGCTCTGGCCTTTGGCTCCGGCCTCTAGCTCCGGCCTCCAGCTCTGGCCTCTGGCTCCGGCTTCCAGCAACGGCTCCGGTCCTAACTTGGTGCCTTTCTTGCATGTACAATGACCCGCCTCAGGCAACAGATCTCGAGATTCGAGGTCTATTGTCGTGTACCTCTCTTACTAAAATCACGGGCAAGTGCTAGCACGCTCGGCAGTTACCGCTACAAGCGGCCCTTATCCAGCAACGGCTTAACCACTCGCCGTTCAAAGAAACTTATTCCAATGAGGAAGATTCGACGGTTCCAACGAAACGAGGTAAACGGAACCCCCAGACAGGTATAAGAGGAGGACCCGAGCTCAATGCAAGGGAATCTCTCGCTCTCTCTCTCTCTCTCAATCTCTCAACCTACCTCTCACTACTACAGAACTGAGCGACAAGTTTACCAACTTGAGCATCAGAGGGTCCTTGCCGGGAACACCGGCCGGGGACTTCTTGCAGGTTTTCGAAGAAGGAAGATGACCCCTCCATCCCATTTGGAAGCCCACGACAAATCTCAGCATGCCCGTCGCTCATCACGGTTGATTTGTCCGCATCAGATTGGCATGCCAGGTAGGGGAGTTCGCACGGGAGGAAGGCGAAGGTTCTCCCTGTGATCCCACCAATTCTGCGAGGGAGATGATGGTGACCACATGAGCACAGGAGGCTTCCTCTAGTCAAGCCACGGAGCGCATTCCGCGGGCTGAGCAATCGAAGGGCAACCTCCGTGTTCCGCCCCCTGCACAGATAAGCCAGCCTAACCGGCTTGAAGTTCTATCTCACCAGGTCCAAGACCTGATGACAATGGTACGGGGACTGTAAGAACACTGCTTGGCCGCTGCACCTCAACCCTCTGCACCTGAAGGGGTGCGGGGGACAATCCAGTCTCACCAGGGCGGGACCCCACCCGAGGTCTCCCGTCACTCACCCCCTGAACCTCGTCGCCGAGAGGCCTCAAAGCAACGGCAGTCCCCCTCCCGTCACCCCGGTCATTCCCACCATCGGCCGGACGAGAAAGAATCCAGGCGGGTGAGCTCCCTACGCCGGTGATCTTCTTCGGCTTCCTCTTATGATTCATCTCAAGATGGCACCCTTAGGAAGACTACCCGTCGGGCCGAGCAACGGCTCGATGAGTATCATTGACGTTTGGAGGAGCTTAGTCGCCAGATTTCTAACCCTCACAGGACAGACTATGAGCATTGCCCCCCACTTTTCCGATGCATCATGGAGGAACCGGTCCCGCCCCATTTCCGTCTCCCCCAACTAGACCCATACGATGGCACAATGGATCCACTGGACCACCTGGAGAGCTACAAGGTCCTCATGCAGGTCCAGGGAGCGATGGACTCCCTTTTATGTGTTGCCTTTCCAGTCACCCTTCGCAAGGTAGCACGTGCATGGTATTCCCGCCTGCCATCATGTAGCATCAATTCGTTCCGGCAACTCGAGCGATCTTTCCTGGCCCACTTTAATGCGTGCCGAAAGATCCCACAAGTGGCTGATAGCCTATTCGCGGTCCAGTAGAGGAGTGGCGAGACCTTGAAGGACTTTGTCGCTCGGTTTAAGGAAGTAGCATTGGAGGTGTACAACCTGGATGATTCTATAGCCACTTTGGCATTAAAATGAGGACTTCGTCCCTCCAGGTTTGCCTATTCCCTGGACAAGAAGCCTTCGAGTTATTATGCCGAGCTTCTGAGTCGAGCACAGAAATACATCCGCACCGATAAGGCAGATTATTTCAGGAGGGAAGCTGACAAGAACACCAGTAAGAAACCACCGCCTACTGATCATGCCAGAGCACGACCCCGGAAGCCTGAGCCTCCTCACCGTCCAGATCGCCGACCACAGACGCTTATTTCTAAGGAGCAATTCACTCCCCTTATGGCTCCTATATCTCACATTCTACTAGAGATCGAGAGGAACCTTATTTCAAGCATCCGTCTCCCTTGAAATCTTGGACCCCCACAACAAGGAGTTTTACTGTCGGTACCACCGAGACTATGGTCATGACACCGAGGACTGCCGCCATCTGAAGAAGGCTATTGAGGAGCTGGTTCAGCAGGGTCACTTGGGCAAATTCGTTCGAAGGGGAAACCTTCCCACTTCAGGTCCATCGGTGCCTCCGATACTTTCGATCGGCATGGACAATGCTCCAACGAAGAAGACCATAGCTATGATTTCCTAGGGGACAAGTGGCGGTTCAAAAAGGCAGCGAGAGGGAATAGATTCTGTAATTCCTTTCTTTGGAAAGGATTTAGATGGGGTAGTTAATAAGCATGACGACAGCGTCGTTGTGTCCATGACTATAGCCAAACATCCTATAAAAAGAATTTTAGTTGATAGTGGGAGTTCGGTGGATGTTTTGAGCTACGAGCTTTTGTTCGGATGAATCTGTCGAGTCTTCCCTCCGACCC
Source organism: Calamus simplicifolius (assembly GCA_900491605.1). Taxonomy (NCBI): domain Eukaryota; kingdom Viridiplantae; phylum Streptophyta; class Magnoliopsida; order Arecales; family Arecaceae; genus Calamus; species Calamus simplicifolius. The sequence continues at coordinate 304,049 of UESW01004489.1, forward strand.
ATCGCCGCGCCTCTAATGGGCTTCACTGGAGACTCGTGAGCGTTGAGGGGGAGATCGCCCTCCCAGTCATGGCTGGAACCCCTCCATGTCAAAGCACCGTGGTTATAAATTTCTTGGTGGTCCGGGTCCCGCTGGCTTATAACGCTATATTAGGGAGACCAGGATTGAATTTGCTAGATGCCGTGATCTTCACTAAGAGATTATTGGTAAAGTTCCCCACGACGAAGGAGTCGGAGAGGTGAAAGGGGAGCAAAGCCCGCCACCGCTTTGCTATCATTTGTCTCCCAGCCCACTGGAAGCGGCGTCGGCAATAGCCTCTGAGCGCTCGATCCCCGAGAGCTGGGAAGGAGGGGAGAGCCAGCCGAACACCTCCTGACCCTCCCCTTGGGGGATGACCCGGCAAGGACTGTCCAGGTGGGGGCGTTGCTTCCAGAAGAGGCACGTGATCGACTTCTCACTTTCCTGTGTGCCAACACCGACGTCTTTGCATGGTCGTCCTCAGACATGCCGGGCGTCCCGAGGAAGTGATCACCCATCGGCTCAACCTCAGGCCAGAGTGTCGGCCGGTCCGACAGAAGAAAAGAAACTTCGCTCCAGATAGATAGAAAGCTATCGACGAGGAAGTTCGCAAGTTAACGGCTGCAGGCCATATTCGGGAGGTTCATTACCCCGAATGGTTGGCCAACGTGGTGATGGTCCGTAAGACCAATGGGAGCTAGAGAATGTGCGTGGATTTCACCGATCTCAACAAAGCATGCCCTAAGGACAGCTTTCCCCTGCCTTGGATCGATCAACTGGTGGACGCTACATCCGGTCATGAGGTCCTTAGCTTCATGGATGCTTTCTCTGGGTACAACCAGATTAGGATGAATCCAGCGGATGAAGAAGCTACCTCCTTCATAACTGAGAAGGGGTTGTACTGCTACAGGGTAATGCCTTTTGGGCTAAAGAATGCGGGAGCCACCTACCAAAGGCTGATGAACAAAGTCTTCGAAGGCCAGATAGGATGCAACATGAAGTGTACGTGGATGACATGTTGACAAAGAGCGTCCATGCCACTGACCATATCGCAGACTTAATGGAGACTTTTGACAACCTTCATCGGTACCAGATGAAGCTGAACCCATGCAAGTGTGCATTTGGGGTGACAGCCGGAAAGTTCTTGGGTTTCATGGTAACCCGGAGGGGGATCGAGGCAAACCTGGACAAAGTTCAAGCCATCTTGGACATGAGGCCTCCCGCCAACAAGAAGGAAATACAGCGCCTGACGGAAGGGTGGCCGCCTTAAGTCGCTTCCTGTCCAAGTTCGCTGAAAGGTGCCTACCTTTCTTCAAGGCGCTCCGCAAGGTCAATGAATTCGAATGGACAAAAGAATGTCAAGAGGCGTTCGAGGGGTTAAAGGAATTCTTATCTACCCGCCGCTGCTAGCCAAGCCAACAGGTGGAGAAGAACTCCTTCTATACCTCGCGGCTTCTTCTGAAGCCGTTAGTTCTGTGCTGGTCCTTGTGGACACCAATGGCACGCAAAAGCCAGTAATACACCAGCAAGGTGCTCCACGATGCAGAGACCAGGTACTCGAAGATGGAGAAGATTATCTTCGCGTTGATCGTGTCTGCCCAGCATCTATAGCCATACTTCCAAGCCCACCCGATTGCGGTGATCACAGACCAACCTCTGAAGATAGTTCTCGCTCGCTCGGATACTTCCGGCTGACTGGCAAGGTGGGCGCTTAAGTTGGGGGAATTCGATCTATCTTTTTGCCCCCGGTCGGCCATGAAATCTCAAGTCTTGGTGGATTTTTTGGTCGAATGCACTTGGGGAGAGGAGCAACCTGAAGAACCCTCTAAAACCCCTAGCCTCTCGGAACCAGTGATGATGAATGGGTCCTTCATGTAGATGGGGCGTCGAATTCTCAAGGGAGCGGAGCAGGCCTCATCTTGGCCAACTCGGATGGAGTTGTAACCGAGTGCGCACTCCGCTTCCTCTTTCCAGCCACTAATAATCAGGAAAAATATGAGCTCTGCTGTCTGGGATGAGATTAGCTCAAGAGCTTGGGGTGAAACGCCTTAGGGCGTTCACCGACTCCCAACTGGTCGCTGGCCAAATCGCAGGGGAATATGAAGCAAGGGATCCCATCATGTCCCGCTACTTAAGTATGGTGCAATCGCTAGCTTCTCCCTTAGCTTATTTTAGTGTCAGCTACATCCCTCGACAGGAGAATGCTAGAGCCGACGCCTTATCCCATCTTGCCACCTCAGCTGATGGGATGTTGGGAAGAGCTTATGTAGAGCACTTGGAGGCCCCGAGTATTAACGCAACAAGAGAAACTCTACCAGTCGGGCAGGAGCCTTCCTCGATGGACGCGTATGTCCAATACTTTGCCGATGGTACCCTTCTAGAAGACCCAGCCGAGGCCAAGAAACTCAAAAGGAGGGCCCCGAAGTTTTTCGTAATGGAGGGGAAACTCTATCGGAGGTCATTCTCATACCCAGTTCTCAGATGTGTTGGCCCCACCGAAGCGGATTATATCCTGCGAGAGATACATGAAGGTATATGTGGAAGCCATCTGGGGGGCAGAGCTCTCGCGTACAAAGCCCTATGACATGGGTATTATTGGCTGACAATGAAGGAGGATGCGTCCGAACTTGTTAAAAGGTGTGACAGCTGCCAGCACCATGCTAACATTCAACATCAACCGACATCCCAGCTGACCCCCCTGGCTGCACCCTGGCCCTTCGCCCAGTGGGGCATGGACATCCTGGGACCATTCCCTCCAGCCTCCGACAACAAGTTCCTAGTGGTGGCAGTTGACCATTTCACCAAGTGGATCGAGGCGGAGGCTCTCGCTAAGATCACGGAGGGAAAAATAAGGTCTTTATTCTAGAAGTCCGTGGTGTGCCGGTTCGGGCTACCGCACACCCTCGTTACTGACAACGGCCGACAGTTTGACAACATGGCTTTCGAAAATTTTGCGTTGGCCTGGGCATCCATCATCGATTTACCTCCGTGGGGTACCCCCAGACCAACGGCGCAGCCGAGGTGACCAATCGCATCATCCTCCAAGGGCTCAGGGCTTGGCTAGATGGCTGCAAAGGGCACTGGGTGGAGGAACTCCCAATGTACTGTGGGCCTACCACACGACGCCGCGAGCCCCTACTGGGGAAACTTCTTTCAGCCTGGTCTTTGGGACCGAAGCAGTCATTCCGGTGGAGATAGGAGTTCCCAGTCCCCGGACAGAATTATACCACGAAGAAAGCAACTCAAACCAGCTACGAGCCGATCTAGATTTAGTGGAAGAATTGCAAGACCAAGCACAGCTTCGTATGGTGGCTTTCCGCCAGCGAGCGGCCAAATACTATAATGCTCGAGTACGATCCAAGACGTTCCGCTCCGGAGAACTCGTACTGTGAAGAGCTGAAGTATCAAAGCCAACAGAGGGGGGCAAGCTGGCACCGAAATGGGAAGGACCATACCGTGTCAAGAAGGTACTTCATCACGGGGCCTACAAAGTTGAAGAGCTAGACGGGAAACCGCTTCCTCGCACCTGGAACGCCGACAACTTACGCCGGTATTATCAGTAAGGTGCTATCTTCATTAATTTGAATCTACTTGACAGATTGTTGTTCGAAATGTTCAAGTTATTTTGGAGTGAGTATGCTCACCAACAAAGATCGGCCCTGCATCGGCAACTAAAGACCGGCCCCACGTCGACACTAAAGACCGGCTCTCCACATCGGCACCAAACACCGGCTTTCCACGTTGGCAACTAAAGACCGGCCCCGTGTCGGCACTAAAGACCGGCTCTCCATGTCGGCACTAAAGACCGACCCCGCGTTGGCAACTAAAGATTGGCCCCGCATCGGCAACTAAAGACTGGCCCCGCGTTGGCACTAAAGACCGGCTCCCCACATCAGCACTAAAGACCGGCTTTCCACATCGGCACTAAAGACTGGCTCTCCGCGTCGGCACTAAAGACCGGCCCCACGTCGGCAACTAAAGACTGGCCCCGCATCGGCAACTAAAGACCAGCCCCGCATCGGCACTAAAGACCAGCTCTCCATGTTGGCACTAAAGACCGGCCCCGCATCGGTACTAAAGACCGGCTCTCCGCGTCGGCACTAAAGACCAGCTCCGCATCGGCACTAAAGACCGGTTCTCCGCGTCGGCAATTAAGACTGGCACCCCGAATTGGCAATTAAGACCAGCCCCGCATCGGCACCAAAGACTGGCTCTGCGTCGGCAATTAAGACTGGCACCCCGCGCCGGCAATAAAGACCGGCTCTCCGCATCGGCACTAAAGACCGGCCCCGCGTCGGCACTAAAGACCGGCTCTCCGCGTCGGCACTAAAGACCGGCTCTGCATCGGCACTAAAGACCGGCCCCGCGTCGGCACTAAAGACTGGCTCCCTGCGTTGGCAATTAAGACCAGCTCCGCGTCGGCAATTAAGACCGGTGCCCCGCATTGGCACCAAAGACCGGTTTCGCGTCGACAATTAAGACCGGCGCCCCGCATCGGCACCAAAGACCAGCTCCCTACGTCGGTAATTAGGGATAACGTTTCGGTGCACAATCCCATTTCGCGTGACATATCTAACGAGACAGTAAGTATTCCATGGCTTCGCGCCTGCACGAGCAGGGTCTTGTACTACCTACTGTTCTCGACTATCGTCTCCACGGCCGAAATTGGTCCCGCATCAGTTTCCTAACAGGAGGAGTCGTGTTTTTCACCCATTGGTTAGTGATTCGTGACAACTCACATAGCTAAAGCTGATCATGACCAAAGGCAAGCGATGAGGGTTAAAATATTCATTGATGGCTAAAAGTTTACAAAATTGTCGATCTGAGTCAGGCTTGGAGCAATACAAAAAAAAAACTACTGAGGGTCATTTGAGGCCGGGTCATCGTCTTCAGGGATGTCATCTCGCTTTAGCCCTTCAATATCCTCGAGGTCGTAGAGTTCTTGGATTTTTTTCTTGCAGTCTTGGAAGCCGGCATCGTAAGCAAACGCCATCGATTCGGCTAGCTCCTTATTAAAGGCTTTATGTTGGTCCAGATGGCAACCCAAGAGGGGGGGAGTGAATTGGATTCAAAAAAAATTTTGACCTTTTTAAAACTATTGACTTTGAAATAATTAAGTGCAGAATATATTTCAATCACAAATGAAGAGATAGAGTGAGAGACAATTAAAGCACGGCAAACACAATGATTTTATAGTGGTTCGGTGTATCTAACACCTACGTCCACTCCCAAGTTCCACTTGGGTCTACACTATAATTAACTAGATTATAGCCGAGTTGTTTTACAAGATCACAACTCAAAACTTGTTATTTTTCGGGTGCACAACGAACCCAGCTGGTTTTCCAGGCTCACCAGCACAAAAACCCAAACACAAGCTAATCTAGCTTGCCCCGAGGTATACTACCTCTACTAATTCAATCCCCTTGATTGAACTAGCAAAAACAAGAAAGAATAATGTTTATATTAACAAACAGCTCTTCAAATGAGCAAATATTCAAAGTAAATGAACAAGGTTAGAAAAGCCTGTTTGAAGTAGATTGGATTTGAGCTTTTTTTCTTTTCCTCTTCTCTTTGGAGATGTTGAATCAGGCCTCAGCTTTGATTCTTCACAGATGTTGCAGATGAGAAGTTGGAAAATCACAGAAAGCAGAGCTTTTTCTTCTTTTGGGAAATCCTCCGATTTTTTAAGTTGAACGCCTTGGATTTCTCTTTGAGCTTTTTGGAGTGGAAGGATTTGAACTTGGATACTTTTCTCTTTGATTTCAGGCTTAAGACTTCTCGGATTTTTGATTTATATTCACTCCATTTTTTCGTTATTTTTCAAACGAGCTTTCTCCCCCTTTTTATAAATTTCCTTTAATCTGTTTTTGGTGAGAAAACTAGCCGTTGGAATGTACCTAAAAAGTTTTTCCAAATAAAATATATCTGTTAGAAGTTAGGTGAAAAGAAAATATTACCGTTTGAGCTGATGTGGCATTTTAAAAATCCGTTTCTGATAGGTTGGAGTCGGCTCCAACTTTTCAGGTGTCGGCTCCAAGTCGTGTATCCAAAAATAGAAAGTTCTGAGTTCATCGAGGAGTCAGCTCCGAAAAAGTTAAGTGTCGGCTCCAAAAGACTGTAAGTGTCGGCTCCAAGGTAGTCAAAAATTATATGTTCTGTCCCCGTGTCGGAGTCGGCTCCAGACACTGTAAGTGTCGACTCCGAAACTCTGGGTGTCGGCTCTGAAACTCTAGGTGTCGGCTCTGGACCGTATCAAAAATCAGAAAGACATTTGATTGGCCATGGGGTCGGCTCCAGATTTCCTAGGTGTCGACTCCAGGTTCTAAATTTTGAAACTTACCTTTGGCACTTGATTCAAAATACGTTTCTAAATGCCTTTTGATTAAACAAATATTTTTAAGCCCTGAAACACTTGTTAAATTCATCAGTAACACAATAAATATACTCAATTCCTTTATTAATCATCAAAATCAATAATTAGGTCAACAATCTCCCCCTTTTTGATGATTATAAAAACATTGAGTATATGCATAGGATTCTTAAATCAAAATTTTTAAATATATGATCCTCACAGGTAAGCTCCCCCTGAATAAGGTAGCTCCCCCTATGAAGTTCAATTTAACAATTGTTCTTCCTTTTGCTTTACATATTTGATACTTGGAATTTAGTTATATCAATTTTCACTTAAGCTTATTTAAATTAATGCATATCCAAAATAACTTGATATCAATCAAATACCAATAAATGCTTAACTAATAATCAATGCATATACGACATAACTTTCTCCCCCTTTTTTGTAATCAACAAAAAGACTAAGAGAAGTTAAGTAATATGTTAAAATTAATAGATGAAAAGATAATTTCATTGCATTAAAAAGTCAAGTGTTACAAAATGAAACTGAACTTTGTCAACTATCAAACTATACATCAAACAACAATTTTAAATTAAGATTTCAAAATGAAACATCAAACAACAACTTTTACTTCATTACATGAAAGTCATAGATTGGTTCTAATAATCCTTTGCAAATGATCTAAAATCTTTCCCATTCCATCACTCTGAGTTACTATAAATTCTTTCAATCTTCTATCAACAAAAGAGCAAGCAGTCATGATTTTATCTTGAAGTTCAGCAATGCATCTTGAGTATGTTTCATAATCTCCACAGATATCCTTAAGTTCTTCAAATATGTACTTGAGATCGTTACTTAAGGATTCCGCAGATGAACCAAGAGTGGACTCGATTTTACTAATGCGATCATCCAATGAGTAGAGAGTCTCTCTTAAGTTCATAAAATGATTATCAAACTCAGTCTTCAATTCATCTTTCTGAGCAGCAAGTAAACTTTTAAGTTGCTCCAATTGAAAGTCTAAAAATCCGATAGATGAAGTAGATGGCTGATCAGAAACTTGAGCAGAGGTAGGAGCAGGGACAGGAACAGGAACCGGACTGCTAGGCTGTGGAGAGGGAACCCTCACAGATGGACCAGCCTCAAAAGGTGCAGAAGGTCTAAGCTCAGGGGCTCTCTCATCCAAATTGCCTTTCCTTTCCCAATGCCCATTGACCTTTACAAATCCCATCTGATGCAAGGTGGCCAAACTGTAGTAATCGGTATGCCTGAGGTTCTTGGAAGGTTCATTATCCAAAATCACAACTCCTTGGCTCCTGAAAACCATAGTTAGAACCATGTCATAGGGTAGGGACGATCTCCTTTTTCCTCCAGCTTCGGCCATATAGAAAATCATCATTGCGGCTAGGTTTATAGGTTGACCAGTCAATACACTATCCATCACCACTATGTCTTGCTCCGAGACATACTCAAATCATCCAGTTTTAGGAAATAAAATTCTGCTGCAAATATTGTGAAGCAATCTCAATTCCAAGGGCAATTGGTTAGCCCTAACCTCTTCAAATTATGTTACCTCTCTCCCTAACATCCTTGACAAAGCATCTGACCTCTCACTGTGGATGTCGGCTACCAATCCAGTGATGGGAATGCTCAAAAGGTTTCCTAGTTTTTGAAATGTGAGATGGACTCTTTTACCTCTGACAGAACTCACGATTCCACCATCACCTCTCGATAGATTGAAGTAGAACTCCTTGACAAGGGCAGGATAGGTAGAAACATCTAATGAGCAAACTTTATCCCAGCCTAATCTTTAATTTGATTCCTAATTGAAAAGCCCTCGGATTCAAAGAATTCAAAATCGACTTTTTTACCCATTGTGATCACTCTCCCAGCTAATGTGTCTACCTGAGGAGAAGAAGGGTTAGGATTGTCCGATTGGGTTGAAGATTCCTCGCTCGGAGATGGCTCGTGGACGGGTCGCCTCGCTGAACAGTTCCCAGTTGTCACGGGTGCTCCAATCACAGATCCTCTCCTGTTATGTGCCATTTAGATCCTTGGGAAGGTTCGAAATGAGTAGAATTTGAGTTGGGGAAGTTTTAAGAGAGTTTGGGAAGAGTTTGGTTGAGGATTGAAAAAGAACGAAATGATGAAGTGTCGACTCTGCCCTACTAAATTCGATTTGGGACCCCCAGGTGTCGACTCCCGCAAAGTCGGGTGTCGACTCCAAATCGCTAACACAGTCAGCGCTCGAACTGGAGTCGGCTCCACTTATACGGGTGTCGGCTCCAAGGTCAGGGACCGAGAGTGACACAGACAATGTGTCGACTCCCCAAACTGAGGTGTCGACTCTACTGACAGTTTCAGAGAAAAATAACTGAGATTCAAACATCTGAAACTTGTCAAAATAGGTTTAATAAAATTTTGAAAAAAATCTTTGGAATATGAAGAATCAAATTGCTCAGAAGACTAGATAATTTGTCCTTAAAATTACGAAAAGAATATTAAGAAATAAATAGAAATTTAGATAGTCATTCCTTAGAGTTTCAAAATCATTCCAAAGGGTCACAAATCCCTAATTCACCTCTAAGATAGCAAAATCTCTCTTCACTCAAGGGTTTTGTAAATATATCAGCTAATTGTTCTTCACTATTAACATAATCAAGACAAATTTTATCATTAGCTACATGTTCTCTTATAAAGTGATATCTAATTTCAATATGTTTTGTTCTTGAATGTTGAATTGGATTTTTTGTTAAATTTATTGCACTCGTATTATCACATCTAATAGGAGTTTTATCAAGTGTTATGCCATAATCTTCAAGTTGTCTCTTAATCCAAAGGATTTGAGCACAGCAACTTCCAGCTGCAACATATTCTGCTTCAGCAGTTGATAATGCAACCGAATTTTGCTTTTTGCTAAACCAAGAGATTAAGTTACTTCTTAAAAATTGACATGCACCACTTGTACTTTTTCTATCTAGTTTGCATCCAGCATAGTCAGAATCAGAATATGTAATCAAGTTTAGTGTTGAGTCTCTAGAATATCATAACCTACATTTTTAGTTCCACTTAAATATTTTAAGATTCTCTTTACAGCAATTAAGTGAGATTCTTTAGGTTCAGATTGAAATCTAGCACATAAACAAACAGCAAACATGATATCTGGTCTACTAGCTGTTAAGTAAAGCAGAGATTCGATCATACCTCTATAATATTTTTGATCTACTTTCTTACCATCTCCATCTTTGTCCAATTTACATGAAGGACTCATAGGTATTCCAAGGGGTTTAATTGACTCCATTCCAAACTTCTTGAGAAGTTCTTTTGTGTATTTTGCTTGATTGATGAAAATCCCTTCTTTGCTTTGCTTGATTTGAAGTCCTAGGAAGAAATTGAGTTCTCCCATCATGCTTATTTCGAATTCACCCTGTATTAACTTAGCAAATTCTTGACACAAAAGATTATTAGTAGCACCGAATACAATATCATCAACATATATTTGTACTACTAATAAATCCTTATCTTTTCTTTTCAAAAATAGAGTTTTATCAACATTTCCTCTTGTGAAATCATTTTCAATTAGAAATTTACTTAATCTTTCATACCAAGCTCTAGGTGCTTGTTTTAAACCATATAGTGCTTTGTGCAATTTAAAAACATGATTTGAAAATTCATGATCTTCAAAACCAGGTGGTTGTTCAACAAAACTTCCTTATTTATAAATCCATTTAAAAATGCACTTTTAACATCCATTTGAAATAAATTGATATGCATATGACATGCAAATGCGAGTAATAATCTAATTGCTTCTAATCTAGCTACAGGTGCAAAAGTTTCATCAAAATCAATTCCTTCTTCTTGATTATATCCTTTTGCGACTAATCTAGCTTTGTTTCTAATTACTATGCCATTTTTATCTAATTTATTTCTAAATACCCATTTTGATCCTATAATAGAATGATCTTTAGGTCTATCTACTAGTGTCCAGACATTATTTCTAGTAAATTAATTTAATTCCTCTTGCATAGCTAACATCCAATTATTATCTTTTTCAGCCTCTTCAATAGTTTTAGGTTCAATTTGAGATACAAATGCAAGATGATTATTGATGTTTCTCATTGATGATCTAGTTCTTACTCCTTGAGATGGATCACCTATAATTAATTCTTTTGGATAACCATAGGCATATCTTCAATCTCTAGGAAGATCTACATCATTATGATTTATATCAGCAACATCAACACTAGGAGAATCATCATCTTTAGCTTCTTGTTCATGATTTGAAGATATATTTATATTCAATTTTTCAATGTCTCTTTCTAATATGTTTGTATCTTCCTCATCATCAATTTTTCCTGAACTCGATGCTAAAGATTCATCAAAAATTACATGAATAGATTCTTCTATAATTAAGTTTCTCTTGTTAAATACTCTATAGGCTTTACTAGATGTTGAATATCCTAAGAAAATGTCTTCATCAGATTTTGCATCAAATTTTCCTAGTTATCTTTACCATTATTATGAATGAAACATTTACAACCAAATGCATGAAAGTAACTTATGTTTGGTTTTCTATTTTTCCATAGTTCATAAGGAGTTTTCTTAATGATTGGCCTAATTAAAGCTCTATTAAGAATGTAACATGCCGTGTTTATAGCTTCCGCCCAAAACTATTTTGGTAGGTTGCTTTCGCATAGCATGGTACGGGCCATGTCTTCTAAAGTTTTATTTTTTCTTTCTACAACTCCATTTTGTTGTGGTGTTCTAGGTGCTGAAAAATTATGATGAATGCCATTTTCAATGCAAAAGTTTTCAAATAAATGATTTTTAAATTTAGTGCCATAATCACTTCTAAGAGACACTATGGTGTTGTTTTTCTCATTTGTGACCTTCTTAAAGAGTTTTAAAAATAATGAAAAGGTCTCATCTTTATGAGCTAAAAATAATATCCAAGTGTATCTAGAATAATCATCTACAATCACAAGACCATATTTTTTTCTCCTAGACTAGTGGTTCTAGTAGGTCCAAAAAGATCCATGTGAAGTAGTTCAAGTGGCCTAGAAGTGGAAACAATGTTTTTAGTTTTGAAAGAGTTTCTAGTTTATTTTCTAAATTGACATGCATCACAAATTTTGCCATTTTCAAAATCTAGTTGTGAAAGACCTTTTACTAAATCCATTTTAATTAATTTTAAAATTAGGTGTGTGCTTGCATGACCTAATCTACGATGCCATAACCAACCAATCTCATTCATATTAGCATTATTAGCAACTAAGCAATGATTACTAGTAGACAAATTGTCTAAATCAATCAAGTATACATTGCCATTTCTAGTTCCAGTAAAAACAATGCTATCATCAATGGGATTAGAAACAGTGCAGATAGATGCTTCAAATGATACTTTAAAACCTTTATCACATAATTGACTAATACTAATTAAATTTTGTTTTAAACCATTGACATATAAGATATTTTCAATATATGTGGAGGGAGTTATTTGAATATTACCAAACCCCATTATTTGGCCTTTGCCATTGTCACCAAACGTAACAACTCCTCCTCTTTTGCTTTTAAGGGTGATGAATTGATCCTTGTCACCCGTCATGTATCTTGAGTAGCCACTATCGAGATACTACTTTCGCTTTGATTTTTTGGCCACAAGACACTCCTGCAAAAATGATCAAGTCTTATATTTAGGTACCCAAGCCTTCTTGGGTCCTTCATGGTTAGTAGCATAAAAGATTGTTCCTTTGGGAACCCATATTTTCTTTCCTTTACTACTTAAATTTTTGTTACTATTTCTTGCATTACATTCATAGGATTTGTGGCCTTTCTTGTTACAATAATGACATGTAACATCATCTTTATTTTGTTCTCTTCTAAAAAAGTTTTTGACAAACTTTTGTTTTATGTTAGGCCTATATCCTAATCCAGCCTTATCAAATATAGCTCTTTGATTACTTAATAATAAATTAAGTTTTTCAGAACTATATGTAAATTTATCAATAATATTTTATATTTATCAACTTCCTTCTTTAGTCTATCATTTTCATTGGAAATTGATTTCTCTCTTTGTCAAATTATCATTTTCAGATTTCAGCATCTCAATCTCATGAGTAAGATTATCTTTTTCTTTAATGAAAATTGAGTTATCATTTTTTAAAAACTTGTATTTCTTTTTCAAAGCTTTAAAATCATCAACTAGTTCATTAAAAGCTTCAACAATTCATTAAATGCAAAATCATCACAAGGGTTTTTAGAACTTACCTCGTTGTCATTGTTCGTCATAAAGCAAATGTTTGCAACTTCTTTTTGATCTTCCTCTGAAGAGGATTCATCACTGTCACTCCATGTTGCAACATAGGCTTTCTTCTTCTTCTTGTAGGCTTTCTGTTGACCCAATTAAGGATTTTGATGATTAACAAAACTATTTGAGTATAATATTTGAAGTTACTAATGATTTTGATTAAGTTTTTCAGCTTATAAGTCGATTTAATAATCAAAATCATGAGTCAAATCAAGTTTGGGTTTGAATATAATGTCAAGGTAAGATTGCAGATATTAGAGTCGATACATGGAATCGTAGAGTCGACTCCAAAAATCGGCACAGACTTAGAGTCGACTCCAGGACTGTTAGAGCTGACTCCAATAGAAAAGACAGAACGATGATTTTTCAGGCCACGACTTAGAGTTGACTCCCAGACTGTTAGAGTCGACTCCAGAAGATTTTGTGTCGACCCCAGAAAAGTCAGAGACGACTCCAGTTCAAGCGAGTTAAAGATTTTCGAGTTAGAGCCGACTCCAGAAAAGTTAGAGCCGACTCCAGAATGTTAGACGTGACTCCAGAACTGTCAGAACGACTCTAAACTTTATCTTTATCTTTTTTAATCCCAACGGCTATTGCTATTTTTGGTTCTAATCCTTTTTACACTTGTTTCTAACGGATAGTTTTAAACTATTTATGGATTAATCGGGATCTATAAGAAGAGGGTTTGCTATATCTGAAAAGAAAGAGACAAAAAGAAAAGAATAGAGAAATCTATGAAATCCATTAGAAAATCAAAAGAGAAAAGAGGAAAAACTTGAAAGAAAAGATCATACTAATTCCCAAAAGAAAGAGAGAGAGATTCCAAGCTTTTATTGTTCTATTTCGAAGAAATCTCATGGGAAGAAGGAAGCCCTAGTTTTATGATCTTCTGAGTCTCAAGAGCACCTTGAAGGAAGATCCACTCAAAGGAAGAAGCCACCAAGATCTGCGAATCAGGCTTTGATTCCTATCCTTTTATTCTTATTTCATTATTGTATATTTGCTCTGTTTATTTGTAAAACAAATATTGTTTGCTGGGTCAATCTGGTGATTGATTCAGTTGAGGCTGTTAGCCTTGTGCAAGCATTAGCTTGTGGTGTTAGGTCTTGTGCTGGTGAGCCTTGAAAATCAGCTGGGTTCGTTGTGCACCCGAAAAAATAACAAGTTCGAGTTGTGAGCTTGCAAAAACAACTCTGCTGTAATTTGATATAACGATCAAGAGTCAAAGATCCACATGGCAACTCAAGCTGGTTCAGAAGGTCAATCTACTAATAGACCACCCTTGTTTAATGGTTCAAACTATGGTTATTGGAAGGCTAGAATGAAAATTTTCATTCAAGCACTTGACTATGATCTATGGAGCATTATAGTTAATGGACCACACACACCCACTGCTAGAGTTAATGGCATGGAGATTCCTAAACCGGAAACGGAATGGGATGAACATGATAAAAAATTGGCACAACTTAATGCCAAAGCAATGAATGTTTTATACTGCTCATTAGATGCAAATGAATTCAATCGTATATCTATTTGCATTTCTGCTAAGAAAATCTGGGATAGACTTGAGGTTACCCATGAGGGAACAAATCAAGTCAAGGAATCCAAGATTAACATGCTAGTTCATAAGTATGAATTGTTTAAAATGGATGCATGTGAATCTATTGCTGATATGTTTACAAGATTTATTGATATAGTTAATGGTTTAAAAAGTCTTGGTAAATCTTATGATAATTCTGATCTTGTGAGAAAGGTTTTGCGTTCCTTGCCTAGGACTTGGGAAGCTAAAGTGACTGCAATACAAGAGGTAAAGGATCTAAGTACCCTACCCCTAGAAGAACTATTGGGATCCTTGATGACTCATGAGCTTCAAATTAAGCAACATGTTGACGATGATGAGTCAAAGAAGAAGAGGACTATAGCTCTTAAGATTTCTGAATATATGGAAGAGCCTCATGAATCTGAAGATGAAAGTGATGATAAAGACATGGCACTCATCACAAGGAAATTTAAAAGATTCATGAAGAAGAAGAAGTTTGAAAAGAAAAAGCCCTTTGAGAGAAAAGATGAGGACAAGGGCAAAGAAAAAGAAGTTATTTGTTTTGAATGTAAAAAGCCAGGTCATTTTAAATCTGAATGCCCTCAACTAAAGAAAGGCACCCAGAAATTCAAAAAGAAGGCAATGATGGCCACACGGAGTGATTCGGAAAGCTCAAGTTCCGAAGAGGAAGAAAAGAGTGAAATGGTCAATCTATGCTTCATGGCGGACAATGATGAGGTAAGTCCGAGTTTTCTTAATGATCTTACTTTCGATGAATTGCATAGTGCTTTTTATGAATTAATGGATGATTTTGCAAACTTAAGTTCAAAGAACAAAGATTTGAAAAATCAAATGCAAAAACTATCCTTAGAAAATGAAAAGCATGTTGTAGATAAAGAACTTTTGATAAAAGAAAATGAAAGCTTGAAAAATGAAGTTGATAGACTTAAACCTATAGTTGATAAATTCACTCTAAGCTCTATCAAATTTAATATGATTTTGGATAATCAAAAAGCTATTTTTGATAAAGCTGAATTAGGATATAATCCACTTAAAAAGCAAAAATCTTTGAAGAATATTTTATACATGCTGAAAAATCATCAAATATTACTTGTTTTAAATGTGAAAACAAAAGACATAAATCTTATATGTGTAAATCTCCACATAATAAGAGAAAGATGATTTGGGTTTCCAAAGGAACAATATTTAATGCATCTAACCATGAAGGACCCAAGAAGGCTTGGGTACCTAAAATTAAGACATGAATATTTTGCAGGAGTGTCTTGCAGCCATCAGACTGAAAAGAAAATGATACCTGGATAGTGGTTGCTCAAGACACATGACGGGTGACAAAGATCAATTCATCACCCTTGAATCAAAAAGAGGTGAAGTAGTTACTTTTGGTAATAATGGTCAAGGCCATATCATGGGTATTGGTAAGATTCAAATTACTCCATCTACTCATATTGATAATGTTTTATATGTCGATGGACTTAAACATAATTTGATAAGTATTAGCCAACTGTGTGACAAAGGTTTCAAAGTTTTCTTTGAAGCTTCTGTTTGCACTGTTACTAATCCCATTGATAACAACATTATTCTTGTTGGTAAACGTTATGGCAATGTGTACTTAATTAATTTGAGCAATTTATCTTCAAGTAATCATTGCTTAGTTGCTAAAAATGCTAAGATGAATGAGATTGGTTGGCTATGGCACCGTAGATTAGGTCATGCAAGCACGCACCTAATTTCTAAACTATTGAAAATGGATCTAGTTAAAGGTATTCCTAGCTTAAATTTTGAAAATAATCGAATATGTGATGCATGTCAATTTGGAAAACAAACAAGAACTTCTTTCAAATCTAAGAATATTGTTTCAACTACTAGAGCACTAGAGCTACTACACATGGACCTTTTTGGACCTACTAGAACCGCAAGTCTAGAAGGAAAGAAATATGGTCTGGTGATAGTAGATGATTACTCTAGATTCATTTGGGTAATGTTTTTGGCTCACGAAGATGAGACTTTCTCAATATTCCTGAAATTCGTTAAGAAAGTCACAAATGAGAAAAACACTACCATAGTGTCTATTAGAAGTGATCATGGAACTGAATTTGAAAATCACTTATTTGAAAAATTCTGTTTTGAAAAAGGCATACATCATAACTTTTCAGCACCTAGGACACCTCAACAAAATGGCGTTGTAGAAAGAAAGAATAGGACTTTAGAAGACATGGCCTGTACCATGCTATGTGAAAGCCAACTTCCAAAATATTTTTAGGCAGAAGCTATAAACACAGCATGTTACATCCTAAATAGAGCCCTGATTATACCTATACTTAAGAAGACTCCCTATGAACTTTGGCATAATAGGAAACCAAATTTAGGTTATTTTCATGCATTTGGTTGTAAATGTTTTATTCATAACAATGGTAAGGACAATCTTAGGAAGTTTGATGCAAAGTCTGATGAAGGTATTTTCCTAGGATATTCTACATCTAGCAAGGCATATAGAGTATTTAATAAGAGAAGCTTAGTTGTAGAAGAATCCATTCATATAGTGTTTGATGAGTCTTTAGCATCAAGTTTAGATAAAATTGATAATGAGGAAGATACATCTTTGATTGAAAGAGGTATTGAAAAATTAAATGTATCTTCAGATCAAGAACCTGAAGCTAAGGATGATGACTCACCTAAGGATGATGGTATTGATACTGCTCATAATGATAAAGATCTACCTAGAGATTGGAGATATGCTTATGGTCATCCTAAAGACCTAATCATAGGTGATCCATCTCAAGGTGTAAGGACTAGATCGTCAATGAGAAATATCAATAATCATCTTATATTTGTATCTCATATAGAACCTAAAACTATAAAGGAAGCTGAGAAAGATAGTTATTGGATGTTAGCAATGCAGGAAGAGTTAAACCAATTCACTAGGAACCAAGTTTGGACTCTAGTAGACAGACCTAAAAACCACCCTATAATAGGATCTAAATGGGTTTTTAGAAATAAATTGGATAAAAATGGCTTGGTAATTAGAAATAAGGCTAAATTAGTTGCAAAAGGATATAATCAAGAAGAAGGTATAGATTTTGATGAAACCTTTGCACCTGTTACTAGATCAAAAGCCATTGGCTACTACTTGCATTTGCATGTCATATGAATTTCAACTTATTTCAAATGGATGTTAAAAGTGCATTTCTAAATGGTTTTATAAATGAGGAAGTTGATGTTGAACAATCTCCTGGTTTTGAAGATCATGAATTTTCAAACCACGTCTTCAAACTACACAAAGCACTTTATGGTTTAAAGCAAGCACCTAGAGCTTGGTATGATAGATTAAGTAAATTTTTAATTGAAAATAATTTTTCTAGAGGAAATGTTGATAAAACCTTGTTTTTAAAAAGAAAAGAAAAGTATTTATTAATTGTTCAAATTTATGTTGATGACATTATATTTGGTGCTACTAACAATCTCCTTTGTCAAAATTTGCTAAGTTAATGCAGGGAGAATTCGAGATGAGCATGATGGGAGAACTAAACTTTTTCCTTGGACTTCAAATCAAACAAGAGAAAGCGGGGATTTTCATTAACCAAACAAAGTACACAAAGGAAATACTCAAGAAGTTTGGTATGAAATCTGCTAAACCTCTTGGTACGCCAATGAGTCCCTCATGCAAGCTGGACAAGGATGAAGAAGGTAAGAATGTAGATCAGAAGCATTACCGAGGTATGATCGGATCACTTCTTTACCTAATGGCAAGTAGGCCAGATATCATATTTTCTGTTTGCTTATGTGCAAGATATCAATCTAATCCTAAGGAATCACATTTATTTACTGTTAAAAGAATCTTTAGATACTTAAATGGAACTAAAAATGTAGAATTATGGTATTCTAGAGACTCAACCTTAAAATTGATTGCTTATTCTAATTCTGACTATGCTGGTTGTAAATTAGATAGAAAGAGTACAAGTGGGGCATGCCAACTTGTAGGAAGTAACTTAATCTCATGGTTTAGCAAGAAGCAAAATTCGGTTGCATTATCCACTGCTGAGGTAGAGTATGTTGCAGCTGGAAGTTGTTGTGCTCAAATCCTTTGGATTAAGCGACAACTTGAAGATTATGGTATCACACTTGATAAAATTCCTATTAAATGTGATAATACTAGTGCCATTAATCTAACTAAGAATCCAATTCAACATTCAAGAACTAAACACATAGAAATTAGACATCACTTTATTAGAGAACATGTAACTAACAAAGATGTTTGTCTTGAATATGTTAATACTAATGATCAATTAGCTGATATTTTTACCAAACCTTTGAGTGAGGAAAGATTTTGTTATCTTAGAGGAGAATTAGGAGTTTGTGATCCTTTAGAATGATTTTCTAAAACTCTTAAGGACAACAACTATCTAGACTTCATTAATTTCTTGAAAATCTTCTATGTCCAATAAGGAAATTTATCTAGAAATTTGATTTATTATTTCCCCAATTGTTAAGGAACACTTATCTAGAGTTTGATGATTAATTTGATTAGTTTCAGATCCTTGAAATTCGAATTTTTCACTGAAACTGTTGTGGAGTCGACACCTACAGTTTGTGGAGTCGACACCTTCATATTTTGATGTTCTGTCTGGGCAATTAGAGCTGACTCTGGCTTCTGTAGAGCCGACTCTAATTCGGGCGCTGACAAATTTTCTGGTTCAGAGCCGACACCTCATTTTTGGGAGTCGACTCTAAGTGAAACTAGGTCAAAATAAAAAAGGTGGAGTCGACCCCAAACGAAACCTATCGTCTCCTAAACCCTTCCAAAATCATTCCAAACCGATTTCAATCCCTCCAAATCCCTCAAATCTCTCAATAACTCATTCCAATCGAATCTCATGGCTCCTAAAAGGCGTGCGATTGTTGGAGGTTCGGCCATTCCCACGAGAAAAAGGATGATTTTGAGGCAAGCGACGTCGTCTTCTTCATCTGCCACTCAAGATGACTCTCCACCCTCACCATCTTCTCCACGGGTAGACCAATTAACGGGTAAGGCCATTACTACCGAAAGAAAAGTAGATTTTGACTTTTTTGCTTCGGAGGGCTTCGCTATTGGACATTTGTTGAAGGAAATGGGATGGGAGAAAGTCTGTTCTTTGGATGTCCCTACATACCCTGCCCTTGTGAGAGAATTTTACAATGATTTATGTAGAGGAGAGGGAGGCTTAGTGAGTTTTGTAAGAGGAACTAAAGTGATTATCACGGCCGAGACTCTTGGAAATCTATTGGAGATGCCTACTATTGGTCTAGTTGAATATCAACATGATGACAGAGGAGGTGCCCTATCTAGGATGTTAGGGAGAGAAGTTTCTGAGTTTGAAGAAATCATGGCTAATCAACTTAATTTGGAACTCAGGTTACTTCACAATATTTATGGAAGAATTTTATTTCCTAAAATTGGAAGGTTTGAGTATGTCTCGGAGCGAGACATCTTGTTGATGGACTGTATTCTCACTGGAAGACCTGTTAATCTTACCGGTATGATGATTGGTTATATGGCAGAAGCAGCAACTAAGAAGAGATCAACACTACCGTATGGTATGATACTAACCTTAGTCTTTAGAAGCCAAGGTGTGCTAATAATGGATAATGAGCCACTAAGAAAATTAAGGCATACTGATTACTATAGTGTCTCTACAATTCACCGCATGGGCTTCAGAAAAAAGAATGAAAATTGGATAAAAAGAGGACAAGAGACCAGAGCAGAAGAAGTTAGAGTTGAGGAGGTCAGAGGAGAGGATATTCCTGGACCATCTACTGCTGGACCATTTACTGCTGGACCCTCTGCTGAACCAAGCACTCACCCTCCACATCAGTCAGCTTTGGCATCTGGAAGATTTTTTGAGGAGCAAATAGGTCAGCTCAGAGCTTTACTGGCTGAGTATGATAGTCAAAGGACAAATGAGATGTGTCAGTTGAGAGAGGAGTTCAATCAGTTGAAGGAAGAGATCAATTCAAGGCTTGACGTGATTTCTTTTTCCATTGGCAACTCGGTAGAATCCTTTAGCGCTGATCTTCATAAGATTTTGAAAGGATGGAAGGCATTGCAAACGGTTCTGGAACTTATCTTCATGCTACCAGTCAACTAAAGAAAGATATCGACCTCGCCGTTTCTCAAATTGAAGCTTGTCTTGAAAGTTTTAAGAAGACTCAAAAAGATGATATTATGGAAATGATTGGACATTTGAAGAAAATTATGTATAAGCATGTTTGATTTTGATATCCTATCTTATCCTATTTTGTATCTTAGGATTTCTGAGGTTTCTTTAATATACTTGAATATGTCACTTTACTGTGAATGTACTTGAATTGACACATGTAATGAATCTTGCATTGGAATACAATTACACTTTTATTGCAAATTTGTCTATGATTGATTGATTGAATTTCAATGAATGAGTTTACTATCTCTATGATTAATTGAACCAATGACCCCGCTCTGATAACCTTTTTTTATTGTATTTAAAATTCATCTTATTGCTGATAACAAAAAAGGGGGAGAGATAATTGTATATGCATAAAAGAGAAAGAGAAAGAGAATGAAAGAATATAAGATTTTTTTGCATATCTACAAAGAGGGAGAAATTTTTTTTTTTTTGAGATTCTAATCAAAAATGTTCAATTGAATTCAGTTTATCTACATAGGGGGAGTTATTCAATGCAGAGGGAGCTTAATAATTTTTCCATATAAAAGTTAAATCATCTTGATTGATGTTTATTATAGAACTCAAGCATATTTGTTAAAAGTTCATTTTGAAAATTGGCATCAAATTCTATGTTAGGAAGTTTCAAAGCTTTAACAGTGTCTATAACTCTTAGTTCAAATGAATTTTTGATGCATATACTCAAAGGTTTTGTCATCATCAAAAAGGGGAAGATTGTTGACCCAATTGAGGATTTTGATGATTAACAAAACTATTTGAGTATAATATTTGAAGTTACTAATGATTTTGATTAAGTTTTTCAGCTTATAAGTTGATTTAATAATCAAAATCATGAGTCAAATCAAGTTCTGGTTCGAATCTAATGTCAAGGTAAGATTGCAGACATTAGAGTCGACACATGGAATCGCAGAGTCGACTCCGAAAATCGGCACGGACTTAGAGTCGACTCCAGGACTGTTAGAGCCAACTCTAATAGAAAAGACAGAATGATGGTTTTTCAGGCCACGACTTAGAGTCGACTCCCGGACTGTTAGAGTCGACTCTAGAAGATTTTTGTGTCGACCCCAGAAAAGTCAGAGACGACTCCAGTTCAAGCGAGTTAAAGATTTTTGAGTTAGAGCCGACTAAAGAAAAGTTAGAGCCGACTCCAGAATATCAGACGCAACTCCAGAACTGTCAAAACGACTCTAAACTTTATCTTTATCTTTTTTAATCCTAACGGCTATTACTATTTTTGGTTCTAATCCTTCTTACACTTGTTTCTAACGGATAGTTTTAAACTATTTATGGATTAATTGGGATATATAAGAAGAGGGTTTGCTGCATCCGAAAAGAAAGAGACAAAAAGAAAAGAATAGAGAGAAATCTGTGAAATCCATCAGAAAATCAAAAGAGAAAAGAAGGAAAACTCAAAAGAAAAGATCATACTGATTCCCAAAAGAAAAGAGAGAGATTCCAAGCTTTTGTTGTTCTATTTCGAAGAAATCTCAAGGGAAGAAGGAAGCCCTAGTTTTCTAATCTTCTGAGTCTCAAGAGCACCTTGAAGGAAGATCCACTCAAAGGAAGAGAAGGAAGAAGCCACCAAGATATGCGAATCAGGCTTTGATTCCTATCCTTTTATTCTTGTTTCATTATTGTATATTTGCTCATAGGAGGAGCTGTTTATCTTGTAAAATAAATATTGTTTGCTGGGTCAATCTGGTGATTGATTCAGTTGAGGCTGTTAGCCTTGTGCAAGCATTAGCTTGTGGTGTTAGGTTTTGTGCTGGTGAGCCTTGAAAACCAGCTGGGTTCGTTGTGCACCTGGGAAAATAACAAGTTCGAGTTGTGAGCTTGCAAAACAACTCTGTTGTAATCAAATTGATTATAGTGTGGACCCAAGAGATACTTGGGAGTGAACGTAGGTGTAGGTACACCGAACCACTATAAAATCTCCTCTGTTTGCCGTGATTGTCTCTTTATCTTTAACTCTCTATTTGTGCATATTCTATTTTAATTTGTATGAATCTAAGTTTTTATTTCCGCTGGGGTTATTTTCAAAAGAGTTTAAATTTTAAAAAAACCCAATTCACCCCCCCTCTTGGGTTGCTATCTGGACCAACACTTTCTTTAGTTGAGGACAATCATATCTAAAGTGCTCCGGTTTCTTACACTCATAGCAAATTAGGGGGTCTTTCTCTTTGTCTTTGTCCTTCTCCTTTTTTTTTCTTTTTCTCCTTCCATCTTAATTCCAGATTTTCTTTTATGAAAGGGTTTCCTTCTTCTCATGAATTTTTTGAACTTTCTAGCAAGAAGAGCTGTCTCATCATCATCTTCATCATTATCACTGCAGCTCTCCTCACTTTCTACAGTCTTAAGAGCTATAGTCTTCTTCTTTTTAACTTCTTCCTCTATGTGCTACTTCATGGTTAACTCATGAGTCATTAGTGATCCAAGTAGCTCCTTCAAAGGTAAAGTGTTGAGGTCCTTGGCTTCTTAGATGGCAGTCACCTTCGCTTCCCACGATCTTTGAAGTGACCTAAGAATTTTGCGAACAAGTTCAGAATTAGTATAAGTCTTACCAAGACTTTTCAGACCATTTACAATGTCAGTGAATCTAGTATACATGCATGCTATACTTTCAGTTTGTTCCATGCTAAATAATTCATACTTATGAACAAGAATATTTATCTTAGATTCTTTAACTTGATTTGTACCCTCATGGGTAACCTCTAATATATCCCATATCTCTTTTGCGGAATTACATGTAGAGATACGATTAAATTCGTTAGCATCTAATGAACAATATAAAACATTCATGGCTTTAGCATTGAGCTGAGCCAATTTCCTATCATTCTCATTCCAATCCCTTTCGGGCTTAGGAACAATAGAACCATCAATTATGTGTGTGGGTGTTCTAGGTCCATTGATTATGACACTCCATAATTCATAATCTGAAGCTTAAATGAATATCCTCATTCTTGCTTTCCAATATGAATAGTTGGAACCATTAAACAAAGGAGGTCTATTTGTAGAATGACCTTCAGCAAATGAAGATCTAGCTTGAGCTGCCATTTGGATCTTTAGCTCTTGATCATTGGATCAAATTCAAATGAGCACTTGCTCTGATACCAATTGTTGGCCCAGATGGCAACCCAAGAGGGGGGGCTGAATTGGGTTCAAAAAAAAATTTAACCTTTTTAAAACTATTGACTTTGAAATAATTAAGTGCAGAATAGATTTCAATCACAAATGAAGAGATAGAGTGAGAGACAATTAAAGCACGGCAAACACAATGATTTTATAGTAGTTCGGTGTATCCAACACCTACGTCCACTCCCAAGTTCCACTTGGGTCCACACTATAATCAACTAGATTACAGCCGAGTTGTTTTACAAGATCATAACTCAAAACTTGTTGTTTTCCGGGTGCACAACAAACCCAACTAGTTTTCCGGGCTCACCAGCATAAAAACCCAAATACAAGCTAATCTAGCTTGCCCCGAGGTATACTACCTCCACTAATTCAATCCCCTTGATTGAACTAGAAAAAATAAGAAAGAATAATGTTTATATTAACAAACAGCTCCTCAAATGAGCAAATATTCAAAGTAAATGAACAAGGTTAGAAAAGCCTGTTTGAAGTAGATTGGATTTGAGCTTTTCTTCTTTTCTTCTTTTCCTCTTCTCTTTGGAGATGTTGAATCAGGCCTTAGCTTTGATTCTTCACAGATGTTGCAGATGAGAAGTTGGAAAATCACAGAAAACAGAGCTTTTTCTTCTTTTGGAAAATCCTCCGATTTTTCAAGTTGAATGCCTTGGATTTCTCTTTGAGCTTTTTGGAGTGGAAGGATTTGAACTTGGATACTTTTCTCTTTGATTTCAGGCTCAAGAATTCTCAAATTTTTTATTTGTATTCACTTCGTTTTTCCATTATTTTTCAATGAGCTTTCTCCCCCTTTTTATAGATTTTCTTTAATCTATTTTTGGTGAGAAAACTAGCCGTTGGAATGTACCTGGAAAGTTTTCCAAACAAAATATCTGTTAGAAGTTAGGTGAAAAGAAAATATTACCGTTTGAGCTGATCTGGCATTTTAAAAATCCGTTTCGATAGGTTGGAGTTGGCTCCAACTTTTTAGGTGTCGGCTCCAAGTCGTGTATCCAAAAATAGAAAGTTCTGAGTTCATCGAGGAGTCGGCTCCAAAAAAGTTAAGTGTCGGCTCGCCATGGACAGGTGTCGGCTTCAAAAGACTGTAAGTGTCGGCTCCAAGGTAGTCAAAAATTATACGTTCTGTCCCTGTGTCGGAGTCGGCTCCAGACACTATAAGTATCGACTCCGAAACTCTGGGTGTCGGCTCCGAAACTCTAGGTGTCGGCTCCGAACCGTATCAAAAATCAGAAAGACATTTGATTGGCCATGGGGTCGGCTCCAGATTTCCTATGTGTCGACTTCAGGTTCTGAATTTTGAAACTTACCTTTGGCACTTGATTCAAAATACGATTCTAAATGCCTTTGATTAAACAAATATTTTTAAGCCCTGAAACACTTGTTAAATTCATCAGTAACACAATAAATATACTCAGTTCCTTTATTAATCATCAAAATCAATAATTGAGTCAACACTTTAGACTTCCTGAAATCCTCTATGGCCTCTGCAGCTCTTTTCTCCACCTCGAGGGCTTTCCGCTCGGCCTCGACGGCCTCACTCTTGGCTTCAGTCACAGCCACCTCCAAGTCAGCAATCTTGGCGTCGGACTGGCGGGCGACCTCTTTGGCTGCATCTATTTCAATGAAGGTGAGATCCAATCAATTCTTCAAAATGCACATCTCTGATTCCACTACCTCCAGCCTCTCCTCAGCCCTTTTTTGCTTCTCTTCGGCCACCTGGGCATTATCCAGCTCATTGGCCGCACGACGCTGGGCAACTTTCAGCGCGTACTCTGCCTTCTCAGCTCTCAGCCGGATGGCTTCAACTTCGCCCTTTAGGGTGGCCCGGGTATCCTCCAAGGCCATCTCTGCCTTTTTTGCCCTAGCCTAGAGTGATAGCATCTCCTCCCGCGACTGGTCGAGAGCAGCATCACTTAGGGTCCAAAGTTCCCTCATGGCGATCAGAGAGTTCAGTGCCTGAATGGAATGTCAATATTAAAAAGCAAAATAAAACAAACAAAACAAAGAGAAAAAATGATAATGGGGCAAAGGCTCACCCAAAGATGTGCCACAGATGCCTCGCGGAAGAAGGTGGCTCTCCCTTGATGCCGGAGAAACTCTTGCACCTCTACCACAAATGCTTCATCTAAGGCCCGCTCGGCCCAGCGGCTGTGGTTTGGCAAGAGCGATTGGAAGGAAGGGTCGATGCCCCTCCTTTCCCTTGGCACGGGGGCCGCGAAGGAGGATTCCGCCTCCGACTCTGCTGCCTCCGGTCCCTTGGCTGGTGGAGGCGCTTTGGTTGTTGCCCCTACGGGGGGCAGGATAATTGTTGGAGTTGGCCCTATTGTTGCGGGGGCCTGCTCCGTCTCCACAGCTTTGGGCGGGGGTAACGATGCTTTTGCGACCTGCTCTGGAGAAGGATCGAGCAGGATGACAGGAGGAGCTGGAACTGAAGGTGATCTTCTTTCTCCTATTTAGCTCCGCCCGACTTCCTCGCCAGCCTCGGCCCTTACCGTGTCTTTTTTGGCGGGCTCGTCGACTTGGACTCTGGTTGCCTAGCACGCGTGCGGGGAATCTACAACTTTGGCCCTGTTAGCATCGGCCTCCCCAGCGTCGTCCCTTCTAGTGTCGGCCTTCTTCAAAACCTTAGCGCACAGGGGTTTCACAACTTTAGCCCCTCCAGCGTCGGCCCTCCTTGAATTTTGGCAACGACCCTCCTCTCAGCAAGGGACTCATTCCCCGTTGCCTTCCTCTTCTTAGTGGCCGCCTGCCTGAGCTCGCGAAGCGATGGCGTCATCCCTATAAAGGCGGGAGATGAATAAAAAAAAAGGAAGAAGAGAGAAGAAAGAAGGAAAAAGGTGGGTAATCAAGTGCTCACCACCATAAGGGATTAGGCCGGCGAGACGAAGGTTTTCATTAACCAAAAGCTTATTTCATCGAGGGACATCGGCAGTCAGAAGCTGCCCAAATGCCATCCGATCTCTTGGGAGGATAGAAGAGTCCCTATTGGCATCAATGTTGGGTGTCCCCCAACTTCCGTGCACCCCATTGATATCAGCAAAAATAACTTATCCTTCCATCCTTTAACGGAGGTGGAAAGGTACAACTTAAGGATCCTATTGGACCTAGGAGTGAAGGACCCAACCTGATTGCTTGCGGAGGGTATAAAAACTGCGGAATAAGGAGATGCTGGCCTCTATGCCTTGCAGGTGACAGAGAACCAGAAAGCCAACGATGGTTCGGATCGAGTTAGGAACTAACTAGGAAGGTGTTAGAGAATATCGGTCCAGAAGATTGAGAATGAAAGGGTGGATAGGTAGTCGAAGTCCGGCCTTAAAAAAGGCTCCGTACAAGGCAACTCTTCTGGGACGGGAAGAGGTTACCCTGTCATCAGGAGCAGGGTAGAACAGACGAAGGTTTGGCGAAAAACTATACTTGGCTTTCAGATTTACTATGTCTTGAGCAGATAGAGTGGAAGCAGTCCCTTCGGGAGACTCCTTGACAGCGCTGGAAGGACCAGCAGCCATCGGACGGCTCCGGGCGGAAGTCCGCCCGCCGGTCGGATGACTCCCGGCTACGGGGCGTCTGACCGGCCGTCATTCCGGCAAAGAGTGATTGGAGGAGGGGGTAGACCATTGGCTTGGTAAGGAAGCGGAAGTTTGAGAAGGAGTGGGGGAACGCCCCCCAAAATTAGAAATAGAACAAGAAAGCGAGGAAGCCATGGAGCTAACCTGGAAAACTTGAGCTAGGATCGAAGGAGCACGAGGAGAGAACAAACACGGGAGGCAGACGGACGCTTGCAGACTCGAAAGGAAGCAGTAGCGTAAGAGATGGGATGATAAGGATGATTTTTTCCTCTTATAGCCCCATTTCAAATCATCCCATGACCGTCCATTCTGGCCATGTGTCCACCTTCAAATGGAAGGCGCTTCGGCGGCCTACCGGCGCAAAAAACATGAAAAGCTCCACCAATAGAGAGATGGCGGTGGCCTTACCACAATGATGACGCTCCCCTTTTTACGACTCACTACTCGAGGGAAATCCTCTCCAATCCCAACAGCCCGGACAGACGAAATGATGGCGCGAAAATTGGCCGCCCAGTGGATATTAACACCCCTTTTGCTAGTGATTGTGCGCTCACTCATCTCAGGGGCGGGGGGCATCTGATACGGCTGACCGTCTCCTCTGGGTGGTATTATCTTTTGCACGATTTCTGAAAATAATGATGTGACAGAAAAACTCAGAAATGGAATCTTGGCTCCGGCCTCCAGCGACGGCCTTTGGCTCCGGCCTCCAGCGACGGCCTCTAGCTCCGGCCTTTGGCTCCGGCATCCAGCTCCGGCCTTTGGCTTCGGCCTCCAGCAACGGCCTTTAGCTCCGGCCTCCAGTGACGGCCTTTGGCTCCGGCCTCCAGCGACGGCCTCTAGTTTCGGCCTTTGGCTCCAGCCTCCAGCTCCGAGCTCTGGCTTCGGCTTCTAGCAACGGCTCCGGTCCTAACTTGGTGCCTTTCTCACATGCACAATGACCCACCTCAGGCAACAGATCCCGAGATTCGAGGTCTATTGCTGTGTACCTCGCTCACTGAAATCACGGGCAAGTGCTAGCACGCTCGGCAGTTACCGCTACAAGCGGCCCTTATCCAGCAACGGCTTAATCACTCGCCGTTCAAAGAAACTTATCCCAATGAGGAAGATTCAACGGTTCCAATGGAACGAGGTAAATAGGACCCCCCAGACAGGTATAAGAGGAGGACCCGAGCTCAATGCAAGGGGATCTCTCGCTCTCTCTCTCAATCTCTAACCTACCTCTCACTACTACAGAACTGAGCGACAAGTTTACCAACTTGAGCGTCGGAGGGTCCTTGCCGGGAACACAGGCCGAGGACTTCTTGCAGGTTTCCGAAGAAGGAAGACGACCCCTCCATCCCATTTGGAAGCCCTCAACAAATCTCAGCATGCCCGTCGCTCATCACAGTTGATTTGTACGCATCACACGGGATATTTTAGCTGTGCCAATGTCCACAGTAGCATCAGAATTCGCTTTTAGTGTAGGTCGGTGTGTTCTGGACAAAAAGAGAAGTAGGATGACTGGTGAGACAGTTGAGATGCTTCTCTGCTTCAAAGATTGGTTGGATGCTGAGGCAAGGCTTTAAGATAAATGTGAACATGACTTAACCAACGAAAATGATGATGACACAAATACTACTGATGAGTGAGTCATCTCTGTTTTTTTCTTCTTTCTTATTGTATTCTGGAGGTCAGGCCTAGCCCCTATTCCTTCATGTACCATTTTGATTTTAAATTAATAAACTAGTAGGGGTCTGTGCCAAACCCTTCACCACTAAAGTGACTTCATATTAATAAATTTCTTTGTTCCTAATAATTTTTAATTTATTAAAAAATATTTTTTTACTTAAATTTTTTTATTAGGCTCTTATGGGCCATGCCGGCCCAGGCCGTTGTGGGCTGCATGGCCCAAGCCCATCACGGGCCGTATCGGGCTTGGTCCGCGGGCCAAAATTTTTAAGCTTGGCACAACCTGGTTTAATGGGTCGTGCTTGGCATGGTTTGGTACTGTAGCATACCGGGCCATGCTAGGCATGATCG
Source organism: Calamus simplicifolius (assembly GCA_900491605.1). Taxonomy (NCBI): domain Eukaryota; kingdom Viridiplantae; phylum Streptophyta; class Magnoliopsida; order Arecales; family Arecaceae; genus Calamus; species Calamus simplicifolius. Next base: position 333,213 of record UESW01004489.1, read on the forward strand.
GTTCATGTCGGGCTGTACCAGGCATGGTCCGGTTCATGCCGGGCCGTATCGGCCTATGGGTGGCACGGTCCGATGCCCATCTCTACCACCACTTGAAACTAAACTAAATAACATCTAATATGCATTGCTACAATATTCCTATCAGGTGTGCCATGCAGGCACACTACATATGCCAACTGTTACTTTAAATGTTGGCTGATGTCATGAAGCTAGGTAGATGAGCAAATAGGTTGATTAGCTAGTAGCTCGATTCTTCTGCGTTGCTAAGTGAAACTTAGAGGTTAACTAGCTAGAATGTCCAGTAGAAGGACGACTTTATTTGCAAAAGTTGAGGACAATTTCATCATAGACATGATCCATGATCCATTATAATGAAAATGTTGAAAAACTATACATAACTACACAACAAGTTTTTCTTGGACTGAAAAGGCTATCTAGCTTGCCACATAGAGTTAGATATTAAAATGATATCAATGGATAGCCCCTGTAATTCTTCTGCACATGTTATCTATAACTAATTAAAAATCTTTTATGAGTCTATATATCTAATTGAAATTTTTTTATAATTTTATGTACTCAATTGAAAAAAAAAAAGGTATATTCAAGTCATTGTTAACGGTTGTCATGGGATTTGTTAAGTAATTGTTAATGGCTGTCAATAATATACTTGTTTGAAAATTTTGCTTGAATTAAAACACTCAATTTTTTTAAAAAAAGTAGTACAAGGATTCAATTAAAAATCTCAAATAAGTTCATATAATCCTGATATAATTATCCCAAATAAAAAACTTGGTTAGGTTATAGTTTAGATTTTTAAAAGAAATCAGTATAAATCGAATTAAGCTATATGTAGATATTATATGGTTGTATGCAGATATTATATGGTCTTTCATTTATGCTATAGTTAAAATTAAGATGTTACATGCATGTATGAAAATTGAGCTATATGAAAGTTTATTTTTTTCTCATTATAAATAATTGAGCTACTATTTGATGACGTAAAATTTGCTATAAAAATAATCCTATAGTCATTTAAAGCAAATAAGCAAACTAATAAGCTGAACCAAAACTAAACTAAATTTCTTAGTTTGGTCCGATTTGGTTTACTAAAATAGTCTGTTTGATTTCGGTTTTGGTTTCAAGAAATATGGAACTTATGTAGTGCATTAGGTGCCTATTATATAGTTTTATTTACTCTCTCTCCTCCTTTTTCCAATGCCATCTAAGCTTGCATTTAAACATGAAGGATGATAGAGAGGAAAAAGAGGAGAGAGGTAGAGACGAAATTGTACATTATGCACCTAATGCACTATACCTAAGTTTCATCATTTAAAAATTTAATTTAAATTAGTTTGGATGCAAAAATATCTCCAAATAGATCCAATCCGACCTATGCATGTCCCTGTCGGCTCCATCCAACCTGGTTTGATCTCAAAGGACCAATTCTAAACCCACCCATCACATATGATTTTTTTCCTACCTCTCATATAAGATTTAATTAAATTCTTTTAGTACATAAGTTTGTAAAATTTTGAGATGGATTAAACAATTCACTTGGTTTGTCATTAGCTCATATTATATATGCACAAACATAAACATATGTATGCACATACGTACATACATACATATGTATATATGTAGATACGTACATATAAATTCTAGGCTAGGGAGAAAGAAAGAGGCTTCAAATGGAATTTTTTAAAAAAATACTTATAAAATGAAAGTCACTGCTTAATATATAGAATTGAACAAAGGTTGGTTAGGGCTCAGATCAATATTGCACACTGATAATTAAACCTAATGCAAATACTTAGGTTTAGCATATCCATTGAGTCTATCTTTTTTTATTAGATTTGATTCAATCTTAATGAGCAAATATAACATCTGCCTATGATACTGCAATTTTCTCTTTTTTTCCTCCTTATTTGGGATGCATATAGAATTTTCTTTATCATTCAAGCTTGTAAAATTTCGAGCTAAAATGGGTGGACTAAAATATCAAATCATGCTATTTTTTTATATCTAATCTTATTTTTAGATCAAAATTTAACTTTTAGGTTCATTTTATTAATTTATTTTTAATATATAAATTAATAAAATTTTGAATGATGTTGGGCAAACTGAATGGTCATATAATATGTGGTTAGCTATCATTATTGAGGCATTTAGAGTAACATAACATCATGCTAGCATTCTTTAGGGATAACAATTTTATCTTGGTCCGATGAAAGCCTTCCTTTATCGGGATAGGATTTTTAAGCTTTGATCAGATTTAGAATTTGAAAAAATCAAAGTCTTTGTGATTAGAGTCAAGGTAAGGTTGGTATATATACTCCACTCCTCACCCTAAAATCCATCCTAAAATTATATTTTTAAATATTTTAAATATTTAAAAATATGTTAAAAAACCAACCTCACGAACATTCTCAAGTTTTTCAAAAACAATGAGAATATTTTTAATATTAAAAAAATATTTTTGAAAAAAACCTTATCTCAAGAGCATTCTCAAGCTTTTTAAAAATATCGAATATATTTTTATTTTTTAATATATTAAAGTGTGTTTTTGAAGATAATTAAAAAAAGAGGCATGGATCAGGTGGGGTGTTAAGGTTTGGGATGGAAACTAGAATTATTTTCTAGGGGCATGGAAGGAAGGAAGAGGGAACAAAATTTGGGATGCCGGGGATGAGAATGAGACGGAACGCCAATCTCTGCCCGCTTTGTTGCCATTTCTACTGCACCTCCTTAACTGAAGGAGAGCCAGATGATCTACGGTTCCCATAGCCCTTCCCAAACGTCTGTTACAATGTCCCACTAACAAAATAAAATAAAATTACGAACAACTAAATTTTATGCTTTATTTTTCACCCACCTTCAGTAAAACGCGTGCAATTAAGGCCTTTCTCTGTCACTGCAACGAGGGAATTTCTATTTGTACTATTCGAATTGCTTAGTATATTTTTTAATTTTTTTTAAAAAAAAATCTAAATTATTTTTAGCATTTTTGTCTTCTTTCCTCTCTCAGCATCGATGCCCCCCTCTTCTCTCCCTCTCTAGCATCGCCCTCCATCCCTCCCTTTCGACCCCGTCTCCTCTCCTTTTCTCTCCAGCAACCCTTCCTCTTCTTTCTCCTCTCTGGCACCGTTTTTCATCCCTCCTTCTGGCCCCGTTTCCTCCTCTTCTCTTTCCGACACCGGCCTCCATCCACCCCTTCCCTTCTCCTCACTTTTGGGCCACAGCACCGTTTCCTTCCGGGGAGTGGAAAAAAGAGAGGGAGATGGGTGGAAGGACGGTGCTGGAAAGGGAAGGGAAGGAGATGGGCTCGAAGGGAGGGATAGGGGATGATGCCAGAGAGAAGAGGAGGGAGGAGAGAGGGAGGAAGGCACCGGTACCGAGAAAGAGAGGAGGGAGGAAGAAGATTGTGATAGTTTAGGAATTTTAAAAAAAAATTTGAAAAGAGTGCACTGAGCAACTTGAGCGGTACAAATTAATAGAAATTCCCTGCAACGAGTCATTCGCTGCGCAGCACAATATTGCTGCAATAATTTAAATTTTTAAATATAGAATCAGAGAAGGTATGAACGTACATTTGGTGTATCTTTTTTAAATATTTTCATTGGATTGAATAAAAAGTTAATAAATATTTTTTTCTTAAAACTGTATGCATGTGATGTTATTTTATTTTTGGGCTATCAAGTTAAAACAACTCCATTTTAAGTTTTCTACCAATCCACAACTCCATTTTAAAGCAGCTCCATCTTATGCATATGATCACAAGATTTGGGAAGAATGATGGAATATGAAGCTGCCATTGCGACAAAATTGACTTTGTTAGCCCGAAGGAAAGATACTTTCAGGGTTAACCTGCACTCTTTGACCTTCTAGATTGTGAGGAATGAAATAGATTTGTCTGCTTGCCACCATGCTGAGGATTTCTCAGATCAGAATTTTAAGCGTTAATCTCGTGACGTTTGATGGGCCTAAAGATTCCAGAATTCGTGGACATGTTTAAACCCTCTGGTTTCTAAACTAATTATCAGAAATAGGATGAAGAAGTTTGAGTTGTTATATATATATTATAGTCTGCTTTAAAATTTATAAGTTTATTGGGATCTTAGAATGGATCAAGGGCAATAACGAGGTCCAAGGTTGAATGAATACTTCATCGCCAAGGGCATGTTGTTGACTTTTCCATTTTCATTATTGTCATCTCACAACCAACATCTAGAAACATTCCAAGACCATTCTAACATAAGAGCAATGTTTTGAAAAAACGAACCGGCTTAACATTTGAATCGTGGGTCAATCAGTTCGATCGGATGAATCAATTTGATCAAATCAAATAATATTATAATTAAATTTTAATTTAATAATATAAAATAATAAAATTTAAATAAAATTTTTTTAAAAATCTAAAAACCAGATTGAACCGATTGAATCCCGACCGATTCAATGAATTTTTTCGATTTTTATTGGATCATATAAAAGTCAACTTTAATAATAAAACTGGATCGGATTAATGACCGGTTCTTGATTGCACTAGTTGGAACGGCTGATTTGGTTCGATTTTCAAAACAATTCATATGAGAGAGAAAATGACCTCATCTTGGAATACCTTATGCAATTAAGGACTATTTGGAATTTTATAAATAGAGATACCTGTAGCTTAAATTGGAGATCTAGGCCAGCTTGTTTGTTTGAATTAATGCTTGTTATTATTGCTTAAGTAGTTATCTTAATTGAAATAATTAAGAGTTGGCCCTTTTTAGCTTTATTTATATTTTTTAAAAGATTATAAGATAAAAAATTACTACATACTTGGATTCAAGTCGAATCTAACTTGATCTCAACTTAAGTCCGACAATTTCATGTATAGTTTGGGTTATACTTGATACCAACCTAATTTGAATTACCTATTAGTTCTTAAATTTTTTTCATAGATTTGATTTATTTAAATTTGATTAATAAATAAATAGATTATGAGTTCAAAATTATGATTCGAATATGAAATCAGATTGGGTTAGGCTAAACATGCTCTAATCCAATCCAACCTAATTCAGTCCCAATCCAATCCGCATATAAAAACCCATGGATCTGATCTAAATTTTGGATTAGATCTGCATTTTATATTTTTTAACTCAACTCAACTCGAACCCCATTTGGCTCAACTTATAAATATTAATTATATAAATCTTTTTTTTTACTTTAATTATCTTTATCAATTATTGAATAAGTGCTCATTTAGACTAATTCTTCTTTTTCATCTTAACAACTAAATTTTCTTCATTTTTTTTTACTTAATTATATCAAGATATTTATATTTTATTATTTATTTTGATAAATTTTTATTTATAAAAATTATTTTAAGTTAACTTTTTTAATCTTATTTAATTTTTAAATAAATTTATATTTGATTATTAATTACTAAATTTTAACTATAAAGTAATAGTTAGACACTGTGTTAAATTGTAAAAATAATATGATTCAATTTCATTCCAAATCTTAATATTTTGGCTTTGATTCAGATTATACTTATCTTTGAATAGTTTGATCCCACCAGTAAAGGAGTGGGATTGAGCATGATTCAATTTGAGATATGGGACGTATATCATCATGAAAAAGTCTTTATATATAATGCTCGGTGCAAAATGATGTGCATAAAATACTATGATTTATTTGTATATGAATTCAAGTTAAAAGGTTTGCTCATAAATTTTATATCGCTAATGCATAATTTATGTATGAATAAATTATTATGTTCGATCATTCAGACGATATACAAAGACTTTTTTAATATCATCGCATCCGGTGATCGAGTGCCCCTTAAAAAAATTAAGAAAAAATCCGTCTTGTTGGACCAAATCCGATTCAGGGAACCGCGTGTTGAATCCCACCCGATCGGTTGACTTCCTTCGCGGTCGATTCCGCTACGCCGGCTGAAGGGTACCTTCCCGTCTCAAGACTTTCCAAAGATGAGTGCTTCCTCTCTCCTTCCTGCCTCTTTCTCCGTTCACACGGTCAAACGGGAGATGGAGAGAGAATAACTCAAGAGAAAGGGGTGTGGAGGAGGGGGACGGGGATAAATCGGAAGCCTCTTCGACCGGAAAAATCCCTCGTTTTTGTTGTCTGTTGAAGGATTTAGGGCAGCGGATCTCTTCTCAGATCTCAATTCTCTCGGTCGGAGTCGGGTTTCTCTCCTTGTTTCTGTTTAGAGGATTGCTTTAGTTTGGTCGGATGAGGAATAATTCGGAGGCTGCGGCCGGGTCAAGCTCGGGATCGGGGGAAGGGGCGGCGCCCAGGAGGAATTCCAAGAGGCCCAAGTGTAATCTCTCGTCAAAATCTCTTTTTTCGGTTTTTTTGGTGGAATTTTACGAACCCGTTCTTGTTGGCGGCGTTGTCTCGAGATCTGATTATCGATGCTTTTGATCTATTGCTATCATATTTTGGGGTTTTTGGTATCGCTAGTTTTGGGTATTAAGATTATGCCAAAGAAGCTCTTTATTTCTTTAGGTTATTTTCACGTTTTCAAATGGGTAGGCGAGTTAGATTTGTAGATCTCTCATTGGATTTTTTGGATGGCTTGAAATTTGCTGCCTGAAACAAATGATTTGTTGAACTCCTCTTCCTTTGATGTTAGATAGGTTGATTTAAGCTTTCGACTCTAAACCCAAAAAAAAAAAAAAAAGGATTTGTTTTGATAGGCTGATTTAATTTATATACCAAGAACAGATAATTATTGGTGAGAACGCTACCGATTATTCCTGGTTTGCAGCATTAACTTATAATTTTGTTTGTTTTCTTGCATGCTCAGATTCGAGGTTTACCCAGCAAGAACTCCCAGCTTGCAAACCGATCCTTACTCCTCAATGGGTTAGTTCTGGTGATCTCAGTGTCTTATGACTTCCAGGAATGTTATTGGGTACTTAATGTAGCTTATAGATCAGACAGACCTATCTGACAGCTGCCGTGCCATCTTTCTGTAGGTGATCACGGTGTTTACACTTGTTGGCATTGTTTTCGTCCCCATTGGCATTGTTTCACTTATGGCTTCCAATGATGTAAGCTGATTATATTTTGATTTAGCTGTTTGTTCTTGAAGTGGCAACATTATTGTTTTTACTGTAGTATAGAGTCTATTTCTTATGTGAATATGCTTCTTTCCTTAAATAGGTTGTGGAAATTGTCTATCGCTATGACAGTGAATGCGTACCATCACACCTGAGTAATGATAAGGTTGCATACATACAGAATAAAACAATCGACAAGACCTGCCACAGAACTCTTAAGGTAGTGAGATTTCTTAATTATATGAAATTTATAGTATGACTAGCTCATAGCTGAACCTTTTCTTTTCTATTTACTTGTAATGCCATGACCATGTGCATAGAATATAAGGTATGTAGTGAAAAAAAATATAGTTTTTCACTGATTTGGAGGCTATGAACAAGAAACTGCTGTTTCCTGCAGGTGCCCAAGGATATGGATCAGCCAATTTATGTGTACTATCAGCTTGATAACTTCTATCAAAACCATAGGAGGTATGCATAAAACCAGCTTGTAAGCTAAGATGAGTACTATCTCTTTTAAAAAGTGTATTCATGATATGATATATAATCATCACATTATGTTGTTTGCTTTTTGACACAAATTTGATGTCTCAGCACAGATTGCAGTTCGTCAAAATTGGTATCAATGCCATGTAAATCTAAGAAGAATTGCTCCTTAGGAGTAATTGCCGTTATTGGTTTAGTAGTTTCTATATAGCACCGTATCTGTAGCAGTGCTTTAGATATTCAACAAAGAAAATGTAATCTAGAGTGCTATAGATACTCAGCAAAGAAAATGATTAAGTTATGGAGATGCAGATAAGATTTCTGCTTAACTGGCTGGTTCATTTTAATTTCAGGTATGTGAAGAGCCGGAATGATGCACAGTTGAGGTCGGCTAACAAGGCAGATGAGACTAGTGGTTGCGATCCTGAAAAGACCACTGGAAATGGCAATCCAATTGTTCCTTGTGGCCTCATAGCCTGGAGTTTGTTTAACGATACTTACAGCTTCACCCGTAGCAATGAAAGTGTTAATGTGAATAAGAAGGGTATTTCCTGGAAAAGTGATAGGGACCACAAGTTTGGAAAAGATGTCTATCCTAAGAACTTCCAGAACGGAACTCTAATAGGTGGTGCAACACTTGATCCAAAAAACCTGTAAGTCTATTCTTTATTTTCTTTCTCACATTTTGTACAATTTTGCTGGAACAGTGACAATGTTAGGAGACTTACTTGGGTTTTGTGTTTAAGACCGCTGAAATCCTCCAGCCTCTCTATAGAAAGGCCATTGCTACTATGTATGTTGTTGCACCAGAGGGGGGGGGGGGGAGGTGAATAATATAAGTGTCATACATCTTCAATAATGCATGCTATTTCTCCATCATTCTAGTAATTGCAGCCCTATCGTTCATAGCTTAAAGCTTTTTGCAATAGCCAGTTATTTTTGCTTTGTTAATCTTTAGCCCTGATAAGCTAAATCTTTCACTCTGATTTCCCAACTTCTTATTTGTTGGCTTAGTTTGTCTTGCCTTCAAAAAGGCCCATTCTTAGGTATTCTTACTGTTAAGAATATCTTTTGACTTCACAATATATCAATTATATATGTTTTGTATGTTAACAGTTGAGCGAGCAGGAGGACCTCATTGTTTGGATGCGTACTGCAGCCCTTCCAACATTTAGAAAGATGTATGGGAAGATAGAGGTGGACCTGAAAGCTAATGATACCATAGAGGTGACATTAAAGAACAATTACAACACTTATAGTTTCAATGGTAAAAAGAAATTGGTGCTTTCTACCACAAGCTGGCTTGGAGGAAAGAATAACTTCCTTGGCATTGCATATCTCACCGTTGGAGGATTATGCTTCTTTTTGGCAACTGCATTCACTGTGTTATACTTGGTAAAACCAAGGTGAGTACTTCTATGATGCTTGTCAGCAACAACCAAGATTAAGAGGAAAATTTATCTGACATTTCCAATGAAAATTTTGTCCTTAAGATTAGGGATGATTTTGTCATAGCTGATCTCATCCTGAGTACTTAAGGAAAAATATGTCCTTTTGGTAACATGTTTTCTCACTTTTTGGGTGTTGGCATGCTTCTATTTTGATAAAAATAAGTTTATTTGTTAAATCATATCCATTTATGGTTGAAATTGTTAAAAGCTAACACATAATTATATTATTAGTTGATACTTTGTTTTCCATAAATTGCTCTGTGATGACAAGATATTGGAAAGATCTTTATGGATGCATAAATTTTAACATTGACAGGACTTTTTCTTTAACACTTCTTTAATTAATCATTAAATATAAACATGCATGACTCTCTGAAGAGTGCTTGGTATATAAGATCAGTTCAAGAAAAGAGGTGCGCAGACTTTGTTAATTCATGGATGACTAACTTGGCATTATTGGACTGGAGTCAGGATGACCCCCCTTCCAGGGATGGAGTAAACCATGTAGAGGTATTTAGCTCTTTTAGCATGTTGCTCAAGTATGCTTATGTAGCTGGTTTTTGGTCAAATTGTTTGATGAAAACCAAACCTTGGTGGGGGAGTACAACGTTAGGATAATAATTGTTGACTTGGCCTTTCTCTTAAAAAATAAAGTGCCATATCTAAGAACTGCAACTCTGTTAAGGTGGTATCTTTAAAATCAGTGCTAGCTGGAAATTGTTCAATAAAATCATAGATCCTCCCAAAATGTTTAGCCAATGGTGAAATTTGTGACGAGGTGAAATCTGTGGATCATTCATGTTAAAATGAAGTTAATTTACGTGTATAAATGGCAAAAGTTATAGATGGCCTATTATATATGATCGGCATGTGTATCATTACTGAAACATGTTTGAAGGTCTAGCATACCTCTTTCAAGGTTTACTTGCTTCCTCTTGGACAAGTATAGAGTAACTCGGAAGAATAAGGTTAGTTGAAGTGAGGTGGCTTCTTTATGACGTAACATTGGCTGGATGTTGTCTGCTTGGTGTTTACTATGTCTTCTAATTCATTCGTTCTTCTCTTACTACCACTACCACAGCTATGCTATTTTTACCATGATTTCTATGGGTTTCTTTTAGAATTGACAGTGATTTAAGCCCATACAATGAACATGCAAACTCTGATTAGGCAAGCAACTGTGTTTAATTATTTATTATTTTAATTATCACACTAATATAGATGACATATTTAAATTTTTTTATAATTTTAACTGCTCAGCTGTTTCATATCCTATTGAAATGTATAAATTCAATTGTATGCTTGAGGACAATAAGTTTGGTACTGGCATAAAGTGTAGAATGATATTGCTCTCTAGATATGCAAAAATATATCCAATAAAATCTTTCTTCTCCTAAGTGCACTTATGTTGCCAAGAGATGAGATGTTGCTAGGGTGGGCATGAGTCAGGCTAGGCCAAGGATAAAAAGGCTAGCCCAAGGCATTGGACGGACCGGGCTGCATTTGGCCTGAACTCTTGCCAAGTATTGCCACCCCAAGCCCAACGTGACCTAGCTTGCACTTTTTACAAAATAATAATAATAATAATAAAGTATGTTAGCATATGATATATGCTTTGATTTTTTTAATTATTGTAATAGAAAGAAGAGTTGGGAAAAGGCTTAGATGAGTTGAGTTGAGTATAATAAAAAGAATAACCTAGAGAAGTTGGTATTGGGTTGAGCTTGTTTCTCTAGCATTTAGGCCTTTAGACCTTGATGCAATCTAATACTATATATATATATATATATATATATATATATATAATCAGGGCCAACCCAACTCTATCAGCCGAAAACCTTTAGCCCAAGCCTTGAAATTTTTAGGGCTAGGCTCAGGGCCTACCCATGCACCATTTAGATATGGCTAAAGTACAATTCAATGAACTCTAGTTTGGTGAATGCAATTCAACGGTGGAAGCCCATGGAATTCAACTGCAATTCTAATTACTTGATTTGTCTGTTCCAAAGCAAGTTTCAGAGAAAGTTGGGTGGCTCAGATCACGTAGAGCCTAATTTATCATGTTGGGTTGGTTGATTTTCTTAGGTCTTGTTGGCTAGCTGTATCAATTTGGATTGATCCAAATATAAAAGGGTCTGGTCAGGTTGCAGAGCCAAGTCAAATTGGGTTTAATCAGACTTCTTCTAGTTAAAGTATTGTGTATCAGTCTTGTATCAGTTACGTCCTGGGATGCTATGTTGTAGAACCATGCTGTGCTAACGCATCACAAATAGTCAAGGAAACATTCTATTTTGGCTATGATGATCAATGCACATCTAGATCTAACACTACAAATTATCTGGCATGTGCACATTAACATGAAAAATATGTACTTTAACTAGAAGCGAAATAAATATCATTTGCATCAACCCTTGTGATTGCGCAGCGGTTCAAATGCTTCAGGACAAAGCAGTGTGTGTTAGGTTGATACATACCTCTGAGCTATGATGAGTTTGAGTGGTGATAGTGAGGCTTAGGAATGTGGTTAAAATTTGATTTGGTGCAATACATTCTTGATTCTGGAACTTGATATCAAGGGAACAAGTAGTGGTTTGAACGTGGCAAAAACGTCATATTTCTCAGTGGCGTCTAACTCATTCCCTTTAATCTTGCAGGAAACTTGGCGATCCTTCATATTTATCATGGAACAGAACTCCCCAATGATATTAATGTCTTCAAGATTTGCGATATGATCGAGTTACCTGTCTCATATTTTGGCATTTACATTCCATGTCTGCTCAGATCCATGGACAATGTATATTGAGTTACAATTAGCTATGTGCCTCAGGAGGGAAATGGATTATGTGGGGACTAGACTTCACTAAATGCATGTATAATATAGTTTAAAGAATTCATGCATCTTCAGTCTTTCTGTGCCAAATTATGATTCTGAAAGTCCAGAAATTAACTCTGTGTTGCTAATTCATTTTATGAAGATGTGATTGATTGTTTAAGATTAAAGGAAGAACAAGTTCCTCAATGGGCCTCAATTTCTTTCCACCAGATGAAATGGTAGGTTCGTTTTTCAACTTCTTCAATGAGATAGGGAATGTATACGAGTTCTAAGTTTCTTAAAATGATCGGTCGTTTGAAAACCGTAGTCCAGGAATCATGCTTCCGGAGTTCTCATTTCTCAGATCAGTAGAAACATTCAAACTGCGAATCATTTATGGCTAAAGGATCTACAGTACATGGAGGAGAAATATGTTTTACACCAGTGCAGGAAGCATGTCAGCAGAAAGCACCGACTACCTGGATGTAAGCCAGCATCATTGTGAAATTGCAATTAGTAAAATTAAGATTTTAAACTTCGTGGAAATTCTAGTTTTTTCATAAAACAAGATGTTGAGACTTGGGATGGATGGAAGGTGTTCAAAGATATGCCGATATGTCGAAAGATATACCAATTAGGTGATTAGGGTGATGATATGGCAGACCTACTGAAACCTAAAACCATGAATAAAATCAACTGATTTTTTTTTTTTTTTTTTTTGATAAAACTTCCTTTAAACAACTATCTGAAAATTATATCCTTGCATGAGCTCATGTATAGTGAGTGATGATGATGAATGGGGACCTAATATCCCTCATCTTGTTGTTGTGATTACACAACCAGATGTCCCATTTCCAATACAACTTGCAGACAGTGGTGAATGGAAGTGAGTGTATACCAAAGCACAAAATTTCCTTTCCTATCTTCTAAAATGCAATTGCTGTGTGTGTTAGGAGGAACTAATGGTCACATGGGATCTTTACAATACTCTGAGCAAGTAATTTGTAGGTTATGCACCTACCAATTTTTCTGATTGCCATTGATGCAGCTCCCTGAACAAACTCTTGCCAGAAAGAAGGGTGGTCATATATTGCATTCACAGGGGAATACAAGTGCCCAAATTATGGAAATGCACTTGATGCATAGTAGCCAATTGATGGAAAAACATAGAAGAAGACTGCTTGGCTAGCATTTAGAGGAACTTAATCTTCATCAAATTATCACTTGTCATTGCCCTCAAAACAGAACTGTAATTGCGTTAAGTAACCACAAAATCAAAGAGCAGAGCCTGCACAGCAACAATATATAATTAAATATCAATTCTTACAGGTTAGATTGAGTGCCACCACATTCAGATATCATTACCATGATCTTCAAGTATTTTCACATCAAAACAGGGTTGGTCAGGAAGTACCATCTCTGAGTTGATAAGGCTCCTTGAAAGGTGGGAGTAGATTTTTAAGGGTTAGGTGTCAACCTGAGATCAACTTTCAAATTAGAGTTAGTCGAGAGAGGGGCCAATGGTGAAACCTAAAAGGCTGGTTGGCTGGCCGACCTAGCTTGCTGTTTAAAATCTAAGCTCAAGCAACCATGGAGTGGCCCTTCAAGATTTTCTAGAATTTGTCAATGTCAATGTTTGATATGGGAATTTGCTAAGGATTTGAGAGACAAATCACAGCTAGGGCTATGTTAAGATGCATTCCTGTACTTCAAAGCATTGAGGAAAAATATTACTTCAACATGTTATAGCACAGATGCCATATTAGCATTGCATGGAGGAAAAAAAAATAGTGCCAGTGCGGTGGGTAAAGTGCTCTGTGCTGCTAAACTGAACTGATATATAGTGCCAAAAATGGATCAGCAAACAAATTTATGTGCAATTTGTATGGTCAACTGAACCTATTTTTTTGCTAATTTAAGTGACATACTACAAAGCTTAAAGAGATAAGTATGTAATCCTTTGGCCATCATATATTGCTTACGAAAGTAATTGCAAAATTAACCTAGTCATGGTAATCACCCTACGCCGTAATTGCTTCCCTTATACAAAACTCATTACTCATTAGATTCCATTTTTATTGAAGTTTAGCATAGTTCAGCTCTTCAAGGAGGCAATTTGACTAGGATTGCTATGAGAATTGAAAAGTTGGAAAATGTATTTGCTCTTATAGTATTAGGATAACTAGCACAAACAAGAGGCTTTAAAATTGATAAAAGATGGATTACATAGTGCATAAATAGACAAAACTCAGGTTCGTCATGTTAAAATGATATGCAACTTAACTCAATTCATCTAAGCCTTTTTTCAACTATATGGGGTTGGCTATATGAATCTGCTTCCTCCACTCTGCTTTATTTAGGACTAAATCGACATTCATTGTACCCGAGCACCGGTGCTGCACCTTTTGCCTATTTTTCGAAATATCTAGAGGCAGATACAATGCATCTCTTCACGGAAACATTGTAGCCCTCCACATAGTTTGATTTAGTAGACTCATATTTTAAGGGATCTGATGGAGTTTTACGCTAGTTTTCAGCTACCTAACGCAACCCTTCTCCATTATCTGCGCTTGAGATCAGCCTTGGCAGAGTTATGTTAAAATTATATCTATGGAGAGATAAATCTAAATGGCAAAGTTTGTAACGAAAGAGAAAATTTGAAATCATTAGCATAACCAAAAATCCTTTAACCTGCCCATTTGTGGTTGTCTTAACTTTTAAAAGGATCATTCTTTGCAGTTTTCATTGTTTGATAATAAACACAAATATATAAGTCATCATAATGGTACGCTATTGTTCACAATCAACAAATTAGAAAAATATTCACACAGAACTCTAACTATAAACAAACCCAATAACAGTAGCAAAGCAAAATTTAAAATCTGTATCGTTTTAAGGAATGAAACTAGTTGCAAGTATCTCATGCAATTAACAAGTAACTTTTTAAAGTCATGTCACCCATATCAAAAAATTAAATATCTCCATCAAATGGAGCTTCGTATCTTATTATTATCAATGAAAATTATTTGTGTATTGCAGGCTCAGACTCCTTTCAAGGATATGCAAAAATAGTCCACTCTGGGTCATAGCACCTGGAAATGAACATAACATTAGCTGATCACCTTGCGCTTTGCATCACTGCTGCATTTAAATTTCCATACACAACAGATGCACTTTTTAGCACCTGAAAAGGCTAAAATAAAAAGTAATATTACATTTAAAAGCATTGTTCATTTGAGGGGGAAAAAACGTGTCATGCACTTCTCTGACTTTGCATTCATTTTAAGAGCAGAAACTAAATGGTCCTGGTCCATCATGGTCTCTCTGCTCCAAATCCAATAGTGTCTCAACAGCATGGACTGGATCCTTTATCCATGTCTGATATCATAGTAACTTTAAAATATGGTCTAAAATCTGAAAATATATTAGAATTTGTGAGGTTTAACTCCCTAGTCCCCATTCCTTGTTCTCCTCTTATCACCTCTTCCTCAACAATGGCAAGTCGAAGTCCACTGGTAGCAACACATCTGCCAATGGAGACCAATGCCTCTTTCGAAATCCCTTTCTTTCCTCTGGCCTCTGGCCACCCCTGTCCTAATTCCGGTATCCTCTCCCTCTCCTTTAACTCTTCCAAGATCATGATCACCTCCATGGACACTCCATTTTTGCCACCTTTAACATCCCCTCCACTACCTTCCCAATACCACCACCATCAAATCACCTCTATCACCACCTTAATCTCCACCACCACCAGAATCATCACCTCCACCACCATCTTAAATCCCATTTGGTGGACAAAATTCTATCTAAACACTATACATGATTGTCCAAATTTCATCTCCTACATAAAACATTGAAAATTTTTGAATAAATAACTAAAGCAAATATATGCGCAAGCTTTTTCGTCCCTTTCTTTTTCCAAGCTTTATATACTTAAGATGTCCTTTAACATTTTTTATGAAATTAAGTGATTGGAAGAAGTATTGATTAAAAGGATAAGTATCCAATTCATTCACCTATATGCACTACTAATAATGCGCATGAGAAGTAATTGTTGGTTTTGAATATCTGACAAATATGAAATTTTAATGTTTTTTTAGTAGAAGCTT
Source organism: Calamus simplicifolius (assembly GCA_900491605.1). Lineage (NCBI taxonomy): Eukaryota > Viridiplantae > Streptophyta > Magnoliopsida > Arecales > Arecaceae > Calamus > Calamus simplicifolius. The sequence goes on from UESW01004489.1 coordinate 349,138, forward strand.
GCATTAAATGTGCTTGCCAGTTAGTTTTATGAAACATGTCGCACAAATAGAACTTTTGAAGTTGCAACTACACAGTTGCATCACAAATTAATTGTGCGAAGGCATGAACATTTTAACAATGTTAAGTCCTTGGGCCTTCCAAATCCCTTATCTTTTTATTATTTTACTTGATAGATGGAGTTCAACTGCTATTGGATTGACAACAAAAAGTCCCTGCAAGTGAAATTGCAGAATGAGGACGGTGGTTTCTTGCTCCAAAAATGAAAAGAATCAGGGATCCAAAATAAATGAATCTAAATGGAAAGCCTATAAAAATTAGCCTTTCATTGTTCAATTCTAACAGTGAAGCTGTCAATCCTAGCTTTACATGACTAATCAAATCAAAGCACCACCAAGGGAAGAATGCAATACTAGAATCCAAAGATCATAACAAAGGCTATCATCCATAATCGTAAATACATATGTAAGCAAAAGGCTTCAAAGAGAGAGAGAGAGAGAGAGAGAGAGCTCCCATGTCTTCAAATTTACAAAAAGATAGCATGACTTTCACCGAGCAGCTAAATTTTGGATAGCATATGCGAAGTGGGGCTTATCCCAATTTTCACACCACTTTGCTTAGAAATCAGAGGTTTCAGGTTAAAGTCTTGTGTGACACATCCTTTTAAGTGTTTTGACTTAGATAATTATAATACGGGTGGATCACTGTAATGCCTACGAGTAACGCCCGCGTATCTCATGGTGGGCGTTAACGTTCGGGCTAGCCAGAGGAGGAGGGCATTTCACTGCTTGAAAACGCTAGTGTACCGGCCTTTAATGCATAAAGCGCCTATGGAGTGTGCGCATTGGCCATATACCCATACAAGCATACATGCAAAGTGCGCTACGGTCCAATGAGATGTGGCATGCATCTTCGTACGGACACACGGCCAATAGCCGCGCTCGATGCATGCTTTATGTACCGAAGACTAGTGCACAAAGACTTTTCCTTCCACTACCTTCTTCGCCCGCCATTCCAATCAAAGTCTTGGAGGGCCGGTAGTCCAACCGTTTGGAGTCGAATGAAATCTTGACCCGATTATCTTGGGTTTAGGACTAAATTTAGGATCAGTCTAGTTGTATGTGAGCCTTTTTGGCACTATTAGGTTGATACAAGTTAAATAAAATAAATAAGACTAGATCTTGTAAAATGTTAGGGTTGTTTTGGGCCATCATGATTTTTTAAAAATCAAAAATTAAAATATTATGTTGCTTATCACAATAACCTAATTAGTGGATTTGACCTCTGGATTAGCTTTAAGAGGTAAGTAAGTTAATTATAATCAGTAATTTTAGTAAATTCTTAAATTATGTAATTTTTGGATAAATGCAATATCTGGTTAAATATTGTTTATTATCTGCTTTTATTTTGCAAAAAATATTCATTTACTTTAATGTATGCATTTGGATATTAAATGTTATTGCTTTTGGATTTTTGTTAATTTTTCATAATTTATTATTTCAAAAATAAAATAAACAACAATAATAATAACATAATAATAATGATAGTAATAATAATAACAGTACATGTTGGTAATAAATTACTAATGTAGATATAAATAAAATATAAAATAAGTAGCCATTTTATTTTGAAACCATAAAATAGTAATAATCCTTGATATTAATAATAATATCTAACCGCCCAAGTGGTAGCCTAGTTGGTTCGGGGCTCCTCCTCACGGTTGACACGGATTCAAGGAATGATCCCGCAGTGACTTGATTAAATCACAGTTGTAAGCCCGTAAAAACTGTGGATGAATGAGGTGTCAAGAGGGCTCTTCTCATAACTACCCCATAGAACCTTCAGGCGTGGGTTGTGTCAGATTGACGTACTCACCACAAGGTGGGGAGGGTATGCGCAAATCTAAGCTATCCGAATCGAACATTACTTGATGGGAAGGGGGCCTTTGGGAGGAGCTACACCTGTATTTAATCCCCTCCTTCCCTTTTCTTGTACCATATATATATATATATATATAGTATGAATATGTATTTATATATGTTAATCTAAAGAATTTCATGGACAATAATTAAATATGAAATAAAAATTTAATTTTGAATGATAAAATATGTTCGCCCTTGGTTCATTATAATATGACTTGATGACATGATGACTGATACCGAGACCTACTTTTATAGGGGATATATATAGAGATACACTCTCATCCATAGGGTTAATTGCGATGCTCTGATCCTGTCACAAGGATATGTGACCATACTTTGCGACTGTGGTATATTCATAACGAAATAATCAATATGTAAATTCTAACACATGAAAATATGTAATTTATCTCTGAGATGGCATAAAAATATGAAACTGAAAACTTTAACATATAATATGAAATATGAGTTCAAAATAATTCAAGAATATAAGTATAACAAGGTAACATCATGTTATGTTATGTACTTAAGATTTTTTTAAATATATATTTATATTAGATTTACTTACTGATTGTGAGCTCATTAAATTTTTTTTTTTTACGTTTTTCAAAGCTCAAAAAATGAAAAGGGATAAGGATAGCATGAAGCATCCACTGGCCTAGCTTAAACATCATTAAGTTTTCTAGTTTTTTTTGTAGCTTGAACATTTGCTTTATTTGTAATTGTACTAAAAATATTATTTTATATTTATATTTATATTAATTAAATGCTTTTTTATTAGAATATTATTTTTATCACTGGATGCTTTGTATGCCTAGCATATAAAAGACTTTGCCAAGAGATAGATGTTCTAAAAACAACACATCACAAGGGCAAGCCAATCTGTTTCCCTTTCTTATGCTTCTGAACCTCATAAAGAGAATGGAAGATAAGCAAAACAGCAATGTTAGCAAATCCATGACATATATAATCAATAAAATGATGAAAGCAAGTTTTATATGCAAATCCATATGCAGGATCCTGATATTAAAATTTGTTTATTCTAAATTTACCAGCCATACAATGAATTGGTTATGACAAAACGCATGCTTTATGTGCTACCTAACCATTATTTAGCAGTCCTTTTTGAAATATGATGGGCATTGGGCATATGGTTTGAAGTTTTGATAGCTCTAACCTATTAATTGTTGATAATAATTATTATGATATGCTAACCCTTCAACGACCAAGCCCATTATATGATATCCTCAGTCTATCATGATAGAAATTTGAAAGGCAGTTCCATCAAAAACAGTACAATTCTTATTTGAGTAATGCTCATATTTGTATGAAGTATAAAATAAAAATTAATTTAATCACATAAATATATTAATTTAATAATATTTATAGTAATAATTAAAATTAATAATATATCTAATAAATATTATCATTAATAATATTAGTTATTATTAATAAATATTATTTTATTTATGTAATGCAGATTTAATAAACAAATTTAATATATGTTTTAAATAAAATTAAATAAAATATTTATTTGAAATATTTATACAAATTTATGCAAATAAAATTTTGCAATTTTTATGTAAACGTTCTGACATAAAGCAAACTTAATATTTCGATGTGTAAATGATTATTTTAAAAAATTTGAAATATCATCTCTGTCAGTTTTAAAATGGAAATTTTGGGTTATCCAAATTCTTATTTAAAGATTTATAGATTTTAATATTTTTTTTGGATTAGTCAAGAAGAAAATTTTGGTTTTTGAAATTTGAAAACCCTTGTTCTAAATGAAGTCTCCCATGACAATTCTGCTTCAAAAGCATAAAAAAAAAAAAAAAAAAAAAAAAAAAGCACAATCATGCAATGCTAGAGTTTTATTATAACTTTTTGGGTATTGCATTTAAATCCCAGTCGTTCATTGGGCATCGATTTTAGGTATTATTATTATTTATTTAGAAAGCATTGTAGATATTGATTTTTTATTTATAAAAAAAAGAGAAAGCGATCAAATATGCAAAGAACTTAGCAATCGCCATAGAAATAATAACTAAAAAAAATAAAATGTGCTTTTAATTGGTCCACAAACATTCATTTAAAATTTATTTTTGTCATCAAATCTTTTGTTATTATAATTTAGTTTCTTTTATTTTAAAAAGTTTATCTTCTTAACTTTTTGTTATACGGAACCGATTAAAATTGATAAAATAACTTACATAAATTAGCCTATATGTTCACGCTAAGATGATATATTAGTTGTTTTATTAATTTTAATTTATTCTACGTAATGAATAATTAGACATGCAAACATTAAATTATGATAACTCAAAGTTTGAAGTTCAAAGTGAAAGTTTGAGGGCTGTGAAAGCAAATCAATGCCATTGTTCATAGTAATTTTATAGGAAAAGACTTGTTGCACTGCTTTTCGGTGTAGAAGATGCACCGGCTATACGAATTGATTGCGCGTGCCTTCCTCAATATTTACGAAGGTTTAATGGGTTTTGTTGCATATCGTATACGTGAGCGGCTAATTCGCATAGCAATGCATGCGAGCGAGGTATGGTGACTGGTCGTCCAGCTTGCCCATTACGATGCCCCAAGACTCCTCTTTGTGGAAGGAGATTTGTAGTTATGGTCAGTCTATCAGGGATAATATCTCTTGGATAATAGGAGATGGTTATTCGATAGATGTCGTCCAGGATACTTAGATTTCTGAGCTCCCTCTTTCGAGATGGCCCTCCTTTATAAATATGGAAGCTCCCATCAGTTTAAAGGTTAAGGATTTGCTTTCCCCTGATCCCCCTGCTTGGCATATTCCTATTGTGACCTGTTTCTTTGGGGAGGAGCTCTCTCGGAGGATTCTCTCGCTGCCTATTATGCATGGTCATTCTGTTGATTCTAGGCTTTGGCAGAGATCTTGTCTCTCTAGGGCCCCCACTAGGGACCTTATGAGAATGTTTAGGCCTCAGCCTCAGTGTATGGAGGATGCAGCTTGGATTTGGAAGCTTCCTATTCTTCCCAGAGTACAGTTATTCATATGGAAGCTTCTTTGGGACTACCTTCCAACTTGTGCCCTCCTCTCTCGAAGGGGTCAGTCTATTCAGTCGTCCTGTCCTCTATGTAGGCAAAGCGAGGAGTCTTCTGATCATGCTATCTTCCTTTGCTCCAGAGCTAGACGGATATGGTATCTAACTGGCTATACTAGCAGGCGGGATGGTATGACCTCCCCGCGATCTTTATTTTTCCATGATTCGGTAGGGTTCTCAGCATAAGTGGGGTCTTTGGGCTGTCACAGCTTATCAGATTTGGATGTCGAGGAATCAGCTCATCTTCTCTAATGACCCTATTGCTCCTCATAGGATTGTTAAGAAGATTAGATCGTTAACGGCGGAATGCGCTTGTATTATTAGTGGAGTTGGTTCTGACTCTTCTGTCCTCTGAGGTTCCCCTGCTGCTTCAGCAGCGAATCAGCATACGGTTTTTATTTCTTGGGAACCTACTCCCCTATGATTTGTCAAAATCAACTTTGACGGGAGCGTCTGTGGTAGAGTTGCTGGTTCGATTTTCATCATTCGAGGGCCACTTGGAGACTTGTTGGTAGCTGGAGGTTTTGGTTCTCTTAACTCCTCTGTTCCGATGACTGAGCTATATGCTGCCTAGGCAGGTATTTCTTATGCTGCTCGGATTATTCACGCTCGTAGGATCATGGTTGAGGGTGATTCTATGACGGTTATCTCTTGGTTAAAGAACGAGCATTGCGGTATTGGTACTACTAACCCGATCCTCATGGATATTTGGTCTATGCTTCGGGAGGTGGTTTTGTTCAGATTCGTCATATATTTCGTGAAGCTAATTCGACGGTGGACTGGACAGTTGTGGCTCAGTATACTCGATCTTGGTTATGGAGACCGGGTGTCCCCTGTCCTAGTCTTCTGCAGTAAATTTGTCCTCTGATGTATCTGAGCTGATTCGCATTAGACTTGTGTGATCGTTCGTTGTAAAAAAAAAAAAATATAATTGTGATACCACACCATCGAGAATGGTCCCAATCTACAAGCCCGGATGTAGGCAAGACGTTCCCCTTACCTGCCGTATCCATTTACATCCATTTCGAAAATCTTTCAATGAAACGTGTAAGAATCCTTGATCCATGATTGCAACGCCCAAAGTTGGTAGAATATATTGCATAAATTTTGAGACACATAAAAATATATCATTATTATCTTACTGTAGTTATTTCTCATATCATATGTAATCTCTATAATTTTTTTTTTTTTTTTTCCATATCAGCAAATTCAATCTTCTTATGATACCGATTAGATAAGCTGAAGACGATTACCCAAGTCAAACAACTCTCGTGATATTACATCACTGGCACTAATTATTTGAGATGTATGAATCGATTGATGCCATGGAAATATATTAAAAATATATTTAATTAAATTGATTATAAATATTGGGAATATTTTAAATAATTTATATTTTTATTTAAAAAATTTATTAGTTAAAAATAAATTTTATTTTATAAAAATACATAAATTGAAACATAAATATATTTAACTTAATAATATTTATATTAATAATTAGTAATAATATATCTAATATATATTGCCATTAATAATATTAGTTATTATTAATAAATTTTCTTTATTTATTTAATATTTATGGAAATACTAAAAATAAAATATTAATATTTTACATAAAATAAATATTGTTTCAAATATTTATGTAAACTTATATAAATAAAATTTCTATAATATTTATGTAAATGTTTTGACATGCAAATAAAACCTGATATTTTGATATGTAAGTTATTATCTTAAAAAATTGTAACTATCATCCATAGAAGTGAGTTTTAAAATGAAGATTTCGAGTTATGTAAATTCCTATTTAATATTTTCTAGAATTTCAAAAAAAATTATTTTAGAGTAGGCAAAAGAAAATTTTGGCTTCCAAAATTTGAAAACCCCTTCCCTAATTAAAGTCTCTTGTTGGAATCCTCCACCCAAATGCAACTTAGAAAGGCACGATCACCAAAGGCGCAGAAGATAGCAGTCTTTATATATATATATATACTCATAAATAATTAATAAATATTCTGCCATGGTTGCATGGTCTCATACACATCAATGAAGAAAGAAAAGCGACCAAAGATCGATGAAAACTCTTTGCACCCCAAGTCAAGGTGAGATTTCTATTCGTGAATGGGCATTCGAATGTAGACATGCGGGACATCATATTTTGTACTCAAATGTTCATGATAACTTAATGTTATCAAAAATTTTACATTTTTGATAATCTTATACTTCATGATTAGATTTTTAAAAATAAAATAATTACAGTGTTTGATTTGTAATAATAAAAATCTAATAATTAGTTTATCATTTTTTCAAATTTTCTTTGAATTTATTATAATTCTTTTTATCTTTTAGATTGCCCTCTCTTCTTTTCGCTGGGACATGAAATGCTTCCACAGAATCAACATTCTTATAAGCTAATTTTAGAAATACTATATAATTAAATATTATAATATATTAATATTTAAATTATTAATATATATTATATAGCATATAAATATTTAGTAATATATTATACGACAATTTAATATGCAAGAAGATCATAACATTGATAATTTAATATTTAATATAATTTAATATATATTTATTATATACTTAATATTAATTTAATATAATATTAAATTTAAATATTATTAAGTATATATTAAATATATAATTAAATTAATAATTATTAATATTTATATAGAAATCAAAGCGTAATAAGGTTACTATTATTTGGTAATTTTAGATACTTATTTTTAAAGAGAATCGGATTACTATAATTTATGATAATCTTAGATTATCAGAAATCAAATAGTATTATTTAGATTACTTTATCTAATAATTTAAAATTAATAAGGTAGATTACTATGAACCGAATAGTCCCTCAAAGCCAAGGTTGTTGACATGATTGTCTATGATCTTTGACGAACTAGTGGTCAGAATTTGGATGCTGGCATAAAGATAAGCAACTAGAATAAGTTAATCTTGAATAAATTATTTTATAATTATATTTGACAAGCAATACTAATCATTTTAATGCATATTTCTTATTGTTACATTATTTTTATATATTATGATTTGATGTATGTGTGTGCATGCATGCAAGTGTATGAGTAAAAATTCTTAGTTGGCTATGGCTTATTACATTATCATTTGTTTTATTTTTCCAGAGCCTTTGAGTATTTTCACTCAAGTTGTGCATTGGGTAGGAACGGGTATAAGAAGATAAAAATAAATCAAATTTGGGATACATGCTCTTGTAATTACTTAATTTATAATTCCTAAAGCTTAAACAAAGATTAAATGAATTTTAATATACTAGTAATCTGTAAATTATAAAAAGAGAAAATTATAACTTCTAAAATATTGTCTGGGAGTTTTGTGGTCGTATTCAACCAAGTTAGTGGGTTGAGTATGAAAATATATATAAGATAGTATATATATTTATTTATATATATACACACAATATAATATCATATAAGAGCTTTCATTGATGTTCAGGCTATCATATTTTAAATGTCATGGTATACTTTAGAGTATATCTAATACTTTTTCAAAACTTATGTTTTAATTTTAAACTTAATTATATAAATCAATTAAATATTTAATTTAACTTATAATCTTGAAGTAGTGCTTTGATATACATTTACTTGATAAAACTGATTAGATGCCAAATTATTAACCAATATCATCAAACTACTTGAGTAAACACATCTTTAGCTCCTGTTTAACTTAAATTTAAATTATTTTTGATAAAAGAAAATAATGATCTTAAGATTCAGGCTCCAAATTTGAGCTATTTTTTAAATTGATGTTAATTTGCATTGATTTTACATATTTAGCGTGAAAGATAAATATTTTATATAAATA